>JAWPHD010014614.1:0-60199 GCA_037043455.1 Cyrtodaria siliqua
GTGTGCATCTTTGTTGTCTATAACAACTTGATTCGTAAGTTGTCTAAGATATGCACTTCTGAACTCTTAAGCGATGAAGTAGTTCTATCAACCGGACTAAAACTTTTCTCTTTGTCTGTGTTTAAAGGTTCTTCTTTTGTTTGGTCAACAGGAATCCCTCCAAATATGTTATTAGAACCATGATCTACTATATGTACCTGTACATTTCAGATTTTGAGGTCCAATGTTTATTTACCCTATCATGAATCTGGAAGGATGCTAGATTCTCATTTCAGTTTGCTTCCCTTGATGCACGGATCAACCGAGAAATATTTGCATAAGGTCTATACACGTATAAGGACATCCAATGTGCTGACAAATCTGAATTGTCCGCCTGTAAGAGGATGAGGTAGACCTACTACTACCATATACTCAAATGGCTTTTGTTTTGTTAAAAGGGCTTCATATAGATCTATGTAAATATACATATCGGTTGTACCTGTGACCTTCTGATATGCCTGCAATGTTTGAAAATGATCACTTCAAGGTAGATTTAGAAATCGGTGTAAATGAGTCTGATGAAAAAATACAGATGATTATAAAAGATTGAATGTAGTTGGCGTCGACGTAAATGTTTTCACATAAGTTATTGTTATATAGATCTACATCTTCAACCATTTCTTCTTTAAATCATACATTCATAAAAAATACAAAAGTGATAGTTTAAAACAAAGGGGTCATACAGAAATCAAAGCGCCGAAACGCAATGGCACCACTGGTTTGGATTGTCTCGCATATCCAATGACCATGTTAAATAGTACAAAATAACTGGATAGGCACACTATAAAGAGCGATGGACTTATAAAACCCGCAAGTTAACTTAAATGGGTTTGTCTGCGTGTTTAGTTCTGTGTTTTGTAGTTGACTGTCCTCCTTGAATGTTACTTTCCCAGTCCGATCTTTTTATATTTCTTTACACCAGGTTTTTCCTTGAGGTCTAGGAGACCGACTTTAAATTGGCAAATAATACTATTTACTATTGTAAATGACCAAAACATAATGAATTAGCCTATAAATTACTCCTAATGTACAAAGAAATCCATATTTCACGGTAATAATGTGCTATCCTAGGTGACGCAACATGGTTAAGTTGACCGTTTTAAGCGCAACTTCATTCAAAATATAAAGTGTAAATTCTAATTGTAGACATGGAAGACCTATAAATCGCACTTTCAAATAATGTTTCGATTGATATTATATTTTCATCATGGATTGGAACAATCTGGATTTTTCTTTATAAAAACCTGACGTACCCTCTTTAAAAGTTTTTTCCCCCCAAATTTAGTTTGTCACATTTGTTTTCCTTAAATAGTGTTTATCACACACTCTGATTCACTAAAGTCCAGACTCTATTGTGCCCATCGCGTCAGGTATACCTTGACGGGTTCGTTGGCGGACGGACTATAAACCTTAGAACTACACACGCACACACACACACTGATTCACTATTGGCATCCATGAGATTAACGCAACTAATCTTATCACAAGATTTGATAACAACGATTTATTTCCAATTTCTTTTGAATTTGTTAAAAAATGACCATAGTGATTTCCAAGATTTGTTTAACCTCCCAATAAGATACAATTGCACAAACCATAGGTTACATTATTAACAAACAAATTATGTGTGCAATGAAAATAATTATAACAAGAGCTGTCGGAGAACAGCGCAGCTCGACTATTCGATTTTTCGGAGAATAATAAATTTATAGCTAGTATATACCATCAGAAAACAAGGCTACAACAATGTGGGCTGGGGTTGGGAGCACAACATAACTATGTGTAAGAATTGACCAAAAATACACAGAAATATGTAAAAAAAAAAAAAAGAAGAGTTTTGAGTGGGGTGCGGGGTGAGGGTGGGAGAGAGGCGGGGGTGGATGGTGGGGGGTGGTGAGGGCAACATATATGTGTAAGAAGCTATGTAATAATTCACCAAAACAACACAAAAATATGAAGAAAAAAATAAATAAAAAAATCGAGTTAGAGTGGGGGATGGGGTAGAGGCGTGGGGTGGGGAGGGCAACATGTGTAAGAATTGACTAAAACAACAAAGAAATATGTAAAAAAAAAGAAATAGTTACAAGTGGGGGTGGGGTGGGAGGGAGCGGGGGTGGGGGAGAGGCGGGAGGGAGTTAGGGGCTGGGGGGAGCGTGCAACATATATGTGTAAGAATTAACTAAAACAACAAAGAAATATGTAAAAAAAAAAAAAAATCTAGTGTGTGGGGGGGGGGGGGGGGGGGTGAGAGGCGGGTGTAGGTGGGGTGGAGGGGCGATGAGGGGGCAACATATATGTGTAAGAATTGACAAAAGCAACACAGAAATATGTAAAAAAAAAGGTTTCAAGTTGGGGTGGGATGTGGGGGGGGGAGAGGCGGGAGTGGGTTGGGGGCGGGGGGGAGGGGGCAAAATATATGTGTAAGAATTGACTAAAACAACAAAGAAATATGTAAAAAAAATATATATATATTCAAGTGTAGGGCGTGGTGGGTGGGGTGATGGGGGTGAGAGGCGGGGGTGGGGGGGGGGGCGGGGAGGGTTGCAACATATGTTTGTAAGAACTGACAAAAGCAACACAGAAATATGTAAAAAAAAAAGAAAAAAGTTTCAAGTCTGGGGCGGGGTGCGGGTGATGGGGTGAGAGGCAGTGGGGTGGGGTGGTGGGGGCAGGGAGGGTTGCAAGATATATGTGTAAGAATTCACTAAAACAACACAGAAATATTTTAAAAAAAAAAAAAGTTTCAAGTCTGGGGCAGGGTGGTGGGGGGGGGGGGGGGGGGGGGGAGGGGGGGGGGGAGTAGGTTGTAACATATATGTGTAAGAATTGACTAAAACAACACAGAAATATGTAAAAAAATAAAAAATAAAAAAAAGGTGTGGAGGGGAGTGGGGGCGGGGGTAGGGGTGGTGGGGGGGAGGAGGGAGCCCATGACCCAATATGGGTAAAGTAATAAGATGCATAATGCTATAACAAATCCCAAACCAAAATTATAGATATATACATGCTTACATGCAAACCTAGATCTGCATTTATTGCACATTTTATGGGCCATCACAATTTGGGTTCCATGGGAGCCCAGAATTTCCAGAAGACAAAATTACTTATCCAACCCTTTACAACATACTAGTTCAGCTAGGACAAAAAATGTAAGAGATATAGACCTGTAAACACAGCTTACACGCAAAATTTGATGTGAAACAGACATATTTTAAGGGCGATCAGAATTTGGGTTCCATGGGAGCCCAGGGGTTACAGGAACCAAAATTACTTAAGCAGCCCTTACGATAATGCTATAAGAAAGCTTATGGCGAAATTGGGTTGTGCTAGGGTAAGAATTGTAAGAGATATAGACTTGTAAACACAGCTTACACGCAAAATTTGATGTGAAATGGGACACATTTTATGGGCTATCATAATTTGCGTTCCATGGGAGCCCATGGGTTACAGGAACCAAAATTGCTTATGCAGCCCATAAGATAATGCTACAAGGAAGCCCATGAACAAATTTGGTTGTGGTATGATAAGAAATGTAAGAGATATAGACTTGTAAACACAGCTTACACGCAAACCTTGATGTGGGACGCCGACGCCGACGCCGACGCCGACGCCAACGCCAACGCCAACGCCGACGCCGACGCCGGGGTGATTACATAAGCTCTCTTATTCTTCGAATAGTCGAGCTAAAAATTAAAAAAAATATGTCCCTTGGTTTTTTTGATTTTTTTTTTTACTTTTTTGCCAAAAAATTAAAAAATAGTAAAGTATTACCTTTAAAAAAAATACTCATGCAAAATCAGGGCATAAGCTGTGTATCCCAGAGGTCTACCCGGGTGATTTAAGTTCCATAGGTTCATCAATGTCAAAAACAGCGTTAGAATTTGCCACCTTGAGTGGTACCGGTAAGCCAAAATCCGGGCTCCAGCTGAAGGGCCTAAATGGTGTTATTCAATTTGAGGCTCGTCTAATACAGCTGTTGAATGTAGAAGACATATTAAAAACATAGATGCAATTTGTGTTTGTATTCCCTAAAATCAATAAAGAACTATCAACAAAGTTGTGTATTACGTATAACTAAAGTGTTTATTTGTATTTTTGTTCTTCCTAAAAGTGAAATACAAAGGACTTATGTATCTCTACACCAGATGAAATTCAATATAAAACTCATTTCCAAAGATAAACACTGTAATCGGGCCTTGAATGTATACTTAACGCCATTACACGTGCAAGTTTTTTTATTTTGTGTTTATTTCCAACATCGATTGTAGTGTTATGTACATGTTAGAAATTATCCACATCCCCTATAAATCTGCTGGCCGATCAAATTCATGTATTGAAAGAAGTAAAACCGGAATTATGCAATCGATCTTGGAGACATTTTAATTAAAAATAAACACAAAAAAAAACACAAATTTCACTTTTAATGGCGTTAAGTATACTTAAGCTACTCATTTATAAGGCATGTTAGGTTAGCAGTAAATAAGCAAGCGTGCCATGATTTTGGTATGTAAATTGTGTCAAAATAAGAAAAATATCGCCTGTTAAGTCTGCAGGAGTGTCTAGTCCGTACAATTAAACTGTCACTGCTATTATTTATAAGAACCGACGAATATCCTTGCTTAAAACAAATTAATACGATTAAGATTAAGACAAATACGAGTAAACGTTGTCTTTAATGCATTCCAGTCAGCGTGATTGCATGCATGTCTGGCATTTCACTACAAACTGATCACTGAGCCACGCTTATTTGATACTATTAGGCTACACAATAAAATAGTGTTGCATTAATACACGATAAATAATATGCAATGTGGAAATCTTCCTCTAAACCAATCTGCTCCCACTGCCTGTATTCCATTATTATTTGTTAATCATCTCTCTCGCCAAACGTTGCAAGTGGTATGTCTTTTCACGTTGACGTTGAAACAGTTCTATGGATGTTTTTCTGTGACGGAAGCCTTCCGTTAATAGCAGCTGTCGATTTCGAGATTCGATGTTGGTCTAAACGCGTACCCCTTGCCACCGGTCTTATCGATACACATTTGTTTTTTAAAACCGAAAAATGAGCAGGTGCTTGACCGTTAGAATGCACTAGTCGCTCGTGTCCCTCAATTCTAAGCTGTTCTATATCCGATTGGTATATCTTTGGCTGGGTTGGGTATGATGTTGTCATGAATAAAGACCTGTCACCAATTAATGGTTTATAATTATGCCCTTCTTTCATTATTCGTGGGTTTGTATCCGACGTTTCGTCAGCACCTTCCTCATTTTGCTTAATATCTAACTTTTCCGCAATTTGTTCGGAAAGTTCCGGTGGGAAGATATCCGCTGTAAAAATTTACTCCGATATCCGGATATTTGATTCCATGTATTTTTGATCGCAGGGAAGAGAATGTTGTATTTAACGGAGAATCAGCTTGAATTCATTGTCTACGCCATCTGTAGGGTCTACAATCGTGACGCGTTTTTCCACAGAAGACGTCGTTTTTGCACTTACCCTCGAATCGCTCCTTGAAGGTACCATGCTGCCAGACACCGAACTGATTTTTAACGGAAGTTGAGTCTCCATGCGAATTAAAGGTGTACTCCTCCTCAATGTAGGATAAAGCTCGATATCTGTGTAACTTCTGCGAATTAGTCCTGTGGAGAGAAGACTTTTTGTATCCATATGCTCACTCTCGACCGTCCTGGGATCGTTATAGTCCGTTTTTGTCACTGATATCCATGGCGACAGATACTGCAATGTGGGCAGTGTCGCATCCGGCGCTCGAAAACGACTTAAAACTGTTGGTTTATCACCACGTCCCAGTGGTCGGAAGTTAAAGATCGCAGACCGAGAATTATCCGCAACGCGTGATTGTCGCTTTGAGTTTGCAGTCGGTGTAAATGTCACTTTAACCGGAGAATGCATCCGAGCCATGTATGGCAATATATCCTCTGATCCGTCGGTTCTTGCTAATGTGTGTGTGTACGGATAAGGAGTAAATGCCTTAGCAGACATTGAGCGCAGCTGGGGGTTCCCCAATTCAGGTGACTTTATCGCAGCACTGAAGCTCATTTGTCAATCACAGATTGGCTTTAGCACTTGTATTAATTCCGCGTTATATCGGCGTGTACTGTTTGATTAAAGACGATATCTTCAGCAAGTTTGATAATACCCAGACTTATAAATATAATTCGTATTGACCTCAAATAAGGTCAAATCCGTTTGTTTTACTGACAGTTTCTTTCATCTGAATGGCGACGTTTACATATGTTGTGTAATCCCGTACGATATAGTTGATGTATGAATCTGTACTGAAACAACACCTTCACCCCTTCCTTCTCAGTCTATATTCTGTAATACTAATTTGTTCTCACTGTTAAATAAGTCCTGTGACGGATTAACATCAGTCCCACCTTCATATCGTACTACTTGTACTTTTTTGTTTTAAACTTATACTAATACATAACTTATATGATTATGTCTGGCGATTAACATAATGTGTACTTAGTGGATTGGTTTAATCTTTAACATGTTTAATCCGTGATAAATTACGAATTGCTCGTTGAAAGAGAGTGTCTTGCGTATCATTAACCCCATTATATGCGCGTGCTTACGCCGGTCATGTTTAATGAACTCAATTGTCTCTTTATATCAGTCGAGGTAAATCAACACTTCTCTTTGTGAATGTCTGTGTTTGCCATGGCTCTACCAATACACTGTGACGAAATCTCACAACTGAAATATGAAACGTTTTTTACATGGGGCGCCGTTTTACTTTTCAGTATGCATTGCTATTAATCATTAATTTCCCACAGCCGGTAAGGATTGCAACATTTTTATTCCATTCTGATAAATATATAGTATTGAGTGGACTAGATAGAAGTAAGTTAAGTTAGTATTTCATTTAAGTGACATGTATACAAAGCATAGATAAACAAACATACACACGGCCCCCAATGAACCTATAAGTCAACTAATAGCTTGTGAAGTGATCAATGCATAATACAGTGAAAAGCAATACAGTGAAAGGCTAAGTGTGAAAACACATTTCTAGACATATTAAATATCAAATGTATAATCAAAACCTAACTAATAACTAAAGGTGAAAACAATAGCAATATGAACACATATTTGGCATGATTTTAAATTTGAAAATAATGTAATTATACCCTCACCCTCCCCCCATCAACCCCACTTTCTATTGAACGCCAAACACGACTTTGATAGTCATTTTCCATTATGATGTGGTCACTTCCATTATGATGTGGTCACTTTCCATTATGATGTGTTCGCCTTACATTATGATGTGGTCATTTGTCATTATGATGTGGTCACTTTCCATTATGATGTGGTCATTTGTCATTATGATGTGGTCATTTTCCATTATGTTGTGGTCACTTTTCATTATGATGTGGTCACTTTTTGTTATGATGTGGTCAATTTACATTATGATGTGGTCACTTTACATTATGATATGGTTACTTTTCATTATGATGTGGTAAGTGTCTATTTTGATGTGGTCATTTTCCATTATGATGTGGTCACTTTTCTTTATGATGTTGTAAGTGTCTATTATGATGTGGTCACTTTACATTGTGATGTGGTCACTTTTCATTATGATGTGGTTACTTCCCATTATGATGGGGTTACTTTGTATTATGATGTGGTCGCTTTTCATTATGATGTGGTCACTTTACATTATGATGTGGTCTGTTTTAATTATGATGTGGTAAGTTTCTATTATGATGTGGTCACTTTACATTATGATGTGGTCACTTTTCATTATGATGTGGTAAGTGTCTATTATGATGTGGTCACTTTACATTATGATGTGGTCACTTTACATTATGATGTGGTCTGTTTTCATTATGATATGGTAAGTTTCTATTATGATGTGGTATGTGTGGTCACGTGGTTTTTCTTCAGATAGCGCCATCTATTGACACTGCTTGCGGAATTCAAAATGGCGACAATGATAGAAATCCTAAATTATGTTAAAGTATCCGATGAAGCTCGTGTAAGATCTTTAGAAGAAGAGTATCTTTTCATGCGATTAACACATTGCAACAACAATTAACTATTTTACAGCGAGTTATTTGAGAAATTGTATTGCGGTGTCGAGGTACAAAACGTATGGTTTAAATTCACCGTGTATATAAATCGGCATAGTCTAAAACCTTGGATGGAATTAGAATGCCATTCTGGTATGAGATTTTGATTCCAATCGCATTCCATTCTGCTCTAAATTTGATGTGGTCATGATGAGTATATATTGAAAGTTTGATGAAGATTTTTTTTTAGCCCAGCCATTCAAAAACCTATGAGCCCAATGCCGTTAAACATAGAAAAAAAACTTGTAACCAACGATCTTATACAAGCTCTATATTTGTTTGTAGTATGGTATTGTGTACTCAGTGCACCTGTCCGCGCGTGCTGTCTGTGCTCTAACTTCCATAAATGTATTGGACGTAAAGCTCCGCCACTTTATTCTTTGTACTGAATTGTTTGCATGACATTCATACAAGGCAATTTCACCGACCATACCATAATGCTACGATAATGTGCACTGACTTTGTTCGTTTGTGTATGCCATGTACATACGTCAATGTGTGTGCGCGCGCTCTCACGTGTCTGTGCATGCGTCCGTCAAACTCGTTTAATAAATTCAATATTAAACGGACACTCATGTAAAATCTGTCATCTTTTAGTTTTTCCCTGGCAGTTCCGATACATGATTTATAGTTTTATAATTTCTATATTGTGTATGTGCAAAGGTTTCCTTCCTGTGATTGCGTTTTGGCTTTCTATTGTTTTATAAATAAAACATGAGAATATGGTCCTATAGAAATCACAGTACCCAAACGCAATGACATCGTAGACCCGCATAGTGGTGAAATGAAGACTGCGTTACCGACTTTGAACGGTCGGTAGGCAATAAGGCCAACAGGTTAAAGGAAGTACATCAGGATTGGTATTTGTTTTAGAATTGTTAATTGATTAAAATAAAATAAATGAGCAATAAACCCCAAAACGAAATAGCAATTATCATATAAAATAAACAACCAAAAGAAAGTATTTCCTAACTATAGTTACGCGCCAGGGATAGCTATTTTAAACTTGGCGGTAAAAAAAGGTTCAGTGCTTTTCAAAAGGACTAACATGACGTATTGTAATTTATAATTATTAATTATTGCGTTTTATTATAAGAAACTGTTAATTTTTCCCATCTACATGTATATCATTTTCTGTTTTAAATTGGTAACTGTATAGATTTTTTAAAAATAGATTAAGCCACAAAGCCTGATCTACTCCCTTTAAGGTTAGCTTGTCTCGATTTTATGTGTACACAGTCATTGCTATTAATTATTATGTCTTCAGCGCCCAAATTGAAAAGAATACGTAAACAACCCTAAATCGCTAAGAATAAAGACATCATATCCGTAGAAATTAACTAAATATAAACTAAGATTGTGTTGTAAAGCTATATAAAATATACATAATTAGAAATACCTTAGGCTGTGATTTTTCAGTACGATTCATGATGATAGTGAACAACCACTGCGGGGATACAAGATGTATCCAGAATTGTACTGAACAACCACAGTAGTCTCAGCCAAAAGGAGAAACAATCAACGACTAGAAGACTTAACATAAGAAATGACTTTAATCCTGGCTAATACTTAGAGGTTATGTATGTATTTAGAAAATTACAGATCTATCACATTTAATTTTTGTTCCCATGCTTTCCTGATAATTAGATAACCTTAATAAATTAAGCCTATTTCACACTTTTTCATTGTGTCTTTCTTCCAGATTCGTTCCATAATTTATCATATACATGTGTCACAGACTAAAATATGGAATGGGAATTTAGAGCAGAATGGAATGCGATTGGAATCAAAATCTCATACCATAATGGCATTCTAATTCCATTCCATCCCAGGATTTAGACTATGAAGATTTATACAAGGTGAATTTAAACCATACGTTTTGTACCTCGACACCGCAATACAATTTCTCAAATAATAAAAAGTTAATTGTTGTTGAAATGTGTTAATCGCATGAAAAGATACTCTTCTTCTAAAAATCTTACACGAGCTTCATCGGATACTTTAACATAATTTAGGATTTCTATCATTGTCGCCATTTTGATTTCCGCAAGCAGTGTCGATAGATGGCGCTTTTTGAAGAAAAACCACGTGACCACACATACCACATGAAAACAGACCACATCATAATGTAAAGTGACCACATCATAATGAAAAGCGACCACATCATAATGTAAAGTAACCACATCATAATGTAAAGTGACCACATCATAATGGAAAGTAACCACATCATAATGAAAAGTGACCACATCATAATGTAAAGTGATCATATCATAATAGACACACACCACATCATAATGGAAAGTGATCACATCATAATACAAAGTAACCACATCATAATGGAAAGTAACCACATCATAATGAAAAGTGACCACATAATAATGAAAATTGACCACATCATAATGAAAGTGACCACATCATAATAGAAACTTACCACATCATAATGTAAAGTAACCACATCATAACGGAAAGTGACCATATCATAATGTAAAGTAACCACATCATAATGGAAAGTGACCACATCGTAATGACAAATGACCACATCATAATGTAAAGCGACCACATCATAATGAAAAGTGACTACATCATAATGACAAATGACCACATCATAATGTAAAGAGACCACACCATAATGGAAAGTGACCACATCATAATGAAAGTGACCACATCATAATGGAAAATGACCATCAAAGTCGTGTTTGGCGTTCCATAACTTTCACGAAGTGAAGTGGAGGCTATAGCCTATACGAATCACGTTGTACATTTTTTGGCGGTGCAAAAGCACCGTCAGAGGTATAATGGTGGTTTTCAATGGCATTCTAGGAATGTGACAAACCTTACAGCACAACACCACGCTAGAACAAGTAGTCTCTCATGCATGCCTTTAATTTGATGCCCTAAATAAGAAACAATGTTCAGAATAAAGGCAATTTATTATTTATTTAGGTCATACATACCTATTTTATCAAAATTTCACTAAGTCAACTTTTTATCATCTGTTCAAAAGGTTATAACTCAGTTATAATCGTGCTACAAGCAGACAATAGAAAGTGTATCATGTTACTAAAAATAGAACAGTCAGTGCTGCTGAAGGGCATAGTATATTATATAGAGTGGAGTCTTGGTGTGGAGTCTTGGAGTCGAGTGGAGTGAAGAATTGGAGTGACCTTGGAGTCACATTTTGGAGTGACCTTGGAGTCAAATTTGAAGTAAATATTTTGGAGTCATTTTTAGCTCTACTGATCAGAGATCAGCAGAGCTTATGCCGTGGTGCGGCGTCCGTCGTCCGTCTGTCTGTCCGTCCGTCCGTCCGTTAACTTTTTTTTTGTAGCGACTACTCCTCTGAAACTACTAAATAGATTTTCATGAAACTTTACAGAAATGTTGCCCATGAAGTCTAGTTGATCCTAGCAAAATTCATGTAGATGTGAAATCCAAGATGGCCGCCAAATCTAAAAATAGGTTTTTAAAAAACAAGTTTGTAGCGACTACTTCTTGAAAACTCTAAGGGATATTGCTATGGGACTTTTTCTAAACTGATCAGCATGACATGATGTTGGTCCTTGTCGAAAATCTATTTGATTCGACGTTAAACATGGCTGCCAGCGGCCATCTTTGTTTACATAGAGTTATATAATGAAAACTTGTAGCGACTACTCCTCTGAAACTACTTGACGGATTTTCATGAAACTTCACAGGAATGTTGCTCTTGATGTCTAATTGATCCTAGCAAAATTTCAGGTCGGCCGGAAATTCAAGATGGCCGCCACGGCTAAAAATAGATTTTTAAAAAATAAGTTTGTAGCGACTACTTCCTGAAATCAAAATCAATCAGTAGAGCTTCAAGGTCATTGACCTCTTGTTTTAGTCTAAACTTGAAGTCTTAATTTCTCTTACAATTAATAACTTTTTAGAAAATAATACATTTACATGGGTTACTTCATTTTCACATACACTTATTTATTTATTAAATAATTCTTTAAAATGCATGTGTCTATTAAGCTACCCAATTTCAACAACTAATTCCAAAACTGCACATCTAATTTTAACTTGGGCACTGTTACTACATGTTCTAAAATAATCCATGTTAGGCTGAGAGAGCTCTAAGTTCCATAAACTTTAATGCTTTTTGTTTTCAGTCTCTGTGGTATGACTGACATATTGGACATATTGGAACCCTGTATACCCCTGACACTGGATGTCAGTGTCCTGACCTAAGATTAGTTGGTCACTCGGGACTAGTTTATGTCAGGCCAAAGGGTCATAATGCGTCAATACTGGGGTTAATGTTTGGGTATCTTAGTTCATTTATATTGTTTTTAGATGGTCTGTCCCTCACATGGGACAATGCAGCTGTACTGAGTATATTAGGAACTGTGCACCTTGTGAGGGTCATTCAAAAATATTAAATTGATAATTATCCAAAATAGTCACTCCAAATCTGACTCCAAGGTCACTCCAAAATGTGACTCCAAGGTCACTCCAATTATTCACTCCACTCCACTCCAAGACTCCACACCAAGACTCCACTCTGTATAATATACTACGCCTCGCTGAAGAGCTTGCTCAGAAACAAATCTACGGAAGCTAATTCGGGCCTTATGAGTTAGCTAAAATATGTTTAAATATGAAATTGGTAATGAATATCAATCATCTGAAACATCACTGAATGTAAAAAACAAACCATGGATGTTACATTTACAGCACTTCTATTTCCCATCCATTCAAACACTTACAAAAAGCACCGCCCATCAGTGCCTTCAGCACTTTGATATTACTTGCATTCCTCTAACAGTTTTGAATGGGCTGTTCCCAAACTGAATGGGTTGTTCCCAAACTGCATATACACATAACAACTGATCAAAAAGCGGGGTTATTCATCACCTTAAGTGATAGTTCTAGATAACTGTTGTTGAATGGCTCATCGACACATAATAGGTTATTTAGAGCCGCTCCAGAGAGAAATCCTTATCGCTACCGACCCTATATTCAAATCGCATGCCTATTTGTACGAGTGTATTTATTTATAATTTCATGTGCACCAGCTCATGGTGAATTCGGGTATTTAAGAGATCAACATCTTCATGATTGACATTCACCAGTTAGACCATCGAACAAGCAGGACGTGTCCATCTACAACTCACCAGGCGATGTTGACGCATACTATCGTATGGGATGGAATAAACTGGCACACTCATGCCTCTCACTAGGGGCAAAATAGTAGAGAAAGAAACACACCGTACAAACGTGTTTCTTTTAACTGGATGACGCAGCCCATGTAAACGTCGGACATATGTACAGGTTAATATATATTTCCTTCCAATATTTTTCTAAAACAGAAGTGGAATACATATGATCAGTACCAAGTCTTGTTGAGCATATCGTTATCGTGTTCTGGCTGAATGGTTTTACGGAGTTATGGCCCTTTTTCAAGGTTATAATACACACACGTTTACCATATTAGTTCTTCTGATCCCCTGGCCGGATTTCAACAAAACTCGACAGGGAGGATCAGTATCAACCCTAGTTGCGCATATCATTGCCGTGTTCCGGTCTAATGTTTTTGGCAGAGTTTTGGCCCTTTAAAGGCACTTCCACACTGTCCGAACTAGTTCTCCTAAACCCCTGGCCAACAGGTATGATCTGTACCAATCATACCCAGCAAGCAAGGGTAAATGGGACCCATATGGGCTATATCCGGGCACGCCCATGTGGGATTACCCATATGGGTCCTATATGGGTCCCACATTCAGCAAGCCCATGTGGGATTACACATATGGGTCCTATATGGGTCCCACATTCAGAAAGCAAGGGTAAATGGGACCCATATGGGCTATATCTGGGCACGCCCATGTGGGATTACTTATATGGGCCCTATATGGGTCCCATATGCTTTGCTAGCTGCTTTGACCCATATGGGCTGCCCACATGGGACCCAGGTTAATCCCGGTTGCACTTTTGGTATGGGGCCCATGTGGGCAGCCCATATTGGGCCCGTATGGAAAACAACATTGGACCCATATGGGTCCCATATGCTTTGCTAGCTGGGTAGTTGCGCATATATTTCCACTTGAATGATTTTTTGCCAAGTTATGGTCCCTTATACAAGAACATTGCCCGGACTAGTTCTCCTGAACCCTTGGTCTGATTTTAACGAAACTTTTTAAGAACGATCAGTATCAAGCCTAGTTGTGCATAGCGTCGCCGTGTTCCGGTTTAATGGTATTTGGCGGAGTTATGGCCTCTTATACAGAAACTTTGTCTGGACTATTTTTCCGAACCCCCGGCTGGATTTCAGTGAAATTTGGCAAGGATGATCGGTACCAAGCATAGTTGCGCATATCATTGTCGTGTTCCGGTTGAATGATTTTTGTTGAAAGTGTGGCCCTTTAAAGATTTTAATACACAAACTTTGTCCGGACTAGTCCTCAATTACTTGTCGTATTTCAACGAAACTTGGTTGCGTATATCGTTGTCGTGTTTAGGTTAAATGATTGTTGGCGGAGTTATAATACCCTTTAACGGTTTTAATACAAAAACTGTGTCCAGACTAGTTCTCCTGAATATCAACGAACATTGGTAGAAAGCCTAGTTGCGCATATCGTCGTCTTGTTCCAGTCGAATGTTTTTTGGCGGACTTAAAAACTTTCCCAAATGGGGGAGACATTATATCGGAAATTGAAAAAAAAAGAGTAAACAGTGCTTTTGTCAAACACAAATTGGCAGGATATAAAGGAACTTTGTAAGATTCATACTACCTGGTAAAATGATCGTCATCTATCGATGATTCAGGAGTGGTTGCTCCGCTAGAAAGTGTTTACCAACTCAAAAACAATCGAAAAGTTGGTAATACAAATACCATACGAGACTTCCGCAATCGGAACTGCCTCAACCATAGTATTATTTCCGCTAGCTGCGAGAACCATAGCTCTTATGGTGTGTACTACCATAGAGCTACGATGCCATCCTTTATAGAATAGGTAGGTATCAGTGTCGACCCCACCAAGAGAGCTTTTTGAAGATGTCGTAGGGTCGAATATCTTGAACCTAACATCAATAATTAATAAAGTATGCATTGATCCAGCCTGTTGTTTTTGATATATTATCCGTTTCAATCTAAGGGAAGTAATCTGTTTTTGACCAGTTAGTCGGTCCTTGTCCTTTACACACCTATATGTACAATATCCGATATTCATTGTCCTGTATACTCAATTTCAATCATAGGCCATCAGCACTGAGGCGGTAATACATACACGACATACTAAATACAAATACACACAAATATTAAAACATGTTCTGGAGAAGAGCATGAGAAATATTTAGGTATGAGTAAACAAATTTAAGGATAAACACGTAATTATAGCATACATGTTGTTCACACTTCAGTGGCATAGCTCGAAACACAAATAAATATTATGTATAGTACATGATCCACCTATGACCTATATAGATAACTCTATGGTGTGTTTGAACGAGCTTCACGAATACCAATACCATAATATACATTTGCATTGTAAACATAAGGCATTCTGAAAACAGTGTTGGGTTGTTGGTCACTACAGTATTAGAACAGTTATACAATACAATATAATAATACTAATAATAAAAAATAAAAAACAACTGCACCTGCGCATTCTTTTTAAACGTATATATTTATTCTGTTGCAATTAAGCTCTCATGTTTGGCATTCGCAAGACAAATATATTTGGCTAGCCTATTCAATAATTTTGAATTATCCGTAGATAACAACGATTTAAAGTTTTGTAAACTAGGCCAGCTACAGTAGTATTTAGGTAAACATGTTATTATTATTTCTCTATAACACGGACAAGCTAAAGTAAAGTGATATTCATCTTCAACAACATTTATATTGCAAAAAGTACACTTTCTTTGATCCCTCTCTATATTTCTAAATCTACCCTCTTCAATAATATTCTTTGGAATAAAACGTACATGTATATTCCCTTAATCAAGGCAGAATAAAATACAAACTATCTTAGAGAAGGGTACAAACATATCTCGTTTAGATTAATTAATACATACATATAATATAGTAGCATAGTAATATAGTTACAGTTAGTTTAAATAGCATTTATGTTTAAAGAAGGATACATAGACACTCTGACTGCCGTTACATTCATTTGCGTCCATTAACCATTCATTAATCCAACTAATAAACTTGAAGTTTGTTCTCGCTTAGAATTATATTCTCAGACCGCTTCAATATAATTTAATCCAGCTTAAAGATGTCACCTAAACATTAATAAATACCCTAAATGTTATACTTTGTTTATATTTTGCAAGAATTACAAAAGAATTCGATTTCATTTTGAGAAACATCGAGTGGTAACTCGCAACAATGTTTATGAAACCAATGTTTACATTTACAACACATAACCATGTCATCTAAACATTCAGGTAAGTTACAAATACAGAAGTTTTCAATTTTTATTATCTTATCTTTTTTCTTAAATTCATATTATTTTTTGTCACAGGAAATACTGTCATCATGCTGTCATCGATGCATTGTAAAAGATGTTTTCTTAATACAGTAGTATCAAACGTAATATTTGCGTTTGCTTTACCTTTAAATGCAAATGAAACTGCATGTGCAATAGCAAACACTCCACAACTAACATTTCCTGCTTGTTTTTGGATTTCCGGAACGATAATTTCCAGTTCTTTTTTATTGTTGCCATAAATTAGAGCTAGTTGGATACTAAGTCCACTTGTAATTATGTTTTCGTCTATATTACCATCTATTTACATGGTCCGCAAAATACCAGTCCTCATTTTATACCATACTGGTCCGCAGTCCGCTATTCCGCAGTCCGCTAGTCCGCGCGTGTTAGTCCGCGTTTTATACCTACCCAGATTGTCTACTTTATTCTACCAAAATAGCAATTCCTCAATACAGGGATCGTCACTTTTTAATTTAAATAAGTGATCCCAAGGAGATATATACGTATAATGACCTTGCCATAAATCTTGCGATATTGCCAATAACAGGCATCAATGAAATTACTCTGCCAGTAAGTTTCGCTAATATTCGGTAGAATATTAATTTAAAATCAAGAGTCAGTAGCAGGTCTTGAACTGTCTTCTCTGGTATGGAAAGGTTCAATTCAATACTTTCCAAGCAAAGACCAACCCATGTCAGACTGTTTACAGGATCCCATAATGATTTATTATAATTTATGAGTTCTTATATATATTTAATTGTTTATATACCCGTTGACGGGCATTTGTTGATTTACATATATAGTTTATATTACTACCATATTATATAATGAGAGCAGCGGAGCGCGTATAAAATCTACGGAAAACTGTAAGTGCGATAATCAGGATATGAACATGATCAAGAAAAATGTAAAAAGTATTGAAACTAAACAAACCGATTTGAATTGCAGGTTAAAAAATTGCAGGACAAGCCGTTTGAAGATGAATCCCGAGCGAAACAGACTGTGATCGATAACGTGCTATGTATTGGTTGTCCGGACGAAACATGGGAAACCCGCGACATCGACAGTGCCTTCCGTGTAGGCTATGCCAAAACCAACCAACCAAGAGCTATGTTAATCAAACTAACCCACACGAACCACTGTCGCAAGCTATTTAATGGCAGAGATAAACTTCGCGAACACGGTATAAGAATAGCACATGACTTAACACAACGACAATATGGAAAGCTAAAAGACTTGAACGCCCATGGGGGAAAGGGTACTTCTATAAGGGCAAGTTGATAACCCTAGAAACATCAAATCAGGACACAACACAACACGAGCGTAGCTTTAAACAGGAAAAACGGCGAACACAGCCACACCTCACAGAAAATGAACAACATGCAAACACTGGTGAACAACACATGGACGATACAGTCGAAACATGGGTTACCAATATAGAAACTGTTAACCATATATTTGATAATTTCACGTGTTATTTTTGCTCAGCTATGGCAGGGATAATTGTATATATACGAAACGAATTAGTACCGTTTGTAAGAAGAATATCTCATGAATGTGAGTTTAGTATTTTTCTGCTTTTTGACAGAGCAGTGCTTGATTTAGCAAAGGATGTGTTATTTGTTTGTACTTATCTACCTCCAAATTGCTCACCATTTTATAAAGATAAACCATTCAAGGGTGTAGAACTTTTAGAAAATAGTATTATAAATGCTGAATGTAATCTTAATGAAGTTCATCTTTTAATTGCGGGAGACCTGAATGCCCGAACAGCTAATGAATTAGATTATATACCGTATGAATTTGATATTCCAGAATTGGAAGAATTCAACGATATGATAAATAACCATATAAATATGCCAAGATATTCTTGCGATAGTACCATTAATAGTTGTGGCAGGGAACTTATTAATTTTTGTAAAGCATATGCCTTATATATTCTAAATGGGAGGTGTGGAAAAGATAAAGAAATAGGTATCTTTACATATGTCTCTTCCATAGGTTGTAGTGTCATCGATTATTTTATAACTGATAAAACAGTGTTTGACATTATACAATCATTTGAAGTAGACAAAAGAACAGAATCTAAACATTTCCCTATAAGCATTGAAATAAAAAGTAATTTAAATATGAGAAGTGACAATGAGAAAAGCGAAGACGAATCTGAAGAAGCATATAGATATATATTTAAGAACGACAACAATGACGAGATAAGAGATAATATGGATACATATATGAATTGCGACGACTATCTAGATTTAGAAAACGATATTAGTAACCATAACATACCCATAAACAATATTTTAACCAGGTTCACAGACATGATATATAAGTCGATTGATACATGCAAAGTAGTCAATAAAGTTAATAAACATAAACATAGCCAACCGGATTGGTTTGATAATGAATGCAAAATCCTGAAAAAGGAAAAGTATAAACTGTTGCATAAATATCGACACAATAGGACAAAACAAAACCTCGACAATTATATTGCGACAAGGACAACATTTAAAATTACATGCAAAAAAAAACAAGAAGATAAAAATACACGAAATCTAGATTCACTAGTGGATAGTGCAAACGATTCGAAAACATTTTGGAAGCTCTTTAAAAGGTTAACTGGTCAAAGCAATAAACCACGTGAAAGTAATATTAACACTAAGCGATGGTACGAATACTTCAAAACCTTATTCGACAGCAATGATAACTCAAACCCTACATTTCATGACAATGAATTAAGCGAAGAAGATATAGCAGAGCTTTTTCAGGAGATCCCCGAAAATGAGATAGAATATATTATTATGAACTCACCTATAACAAATGAAGAAATAATTGAATCAGCTAGGGCTTTAAAAAATGATAAAGCACCTGGACCTGACAAAATATTTACTGTTTTCTATAAGAATTGTCTAGATATAATTTTACCTGCTTTGAACAAAATGTTCAATAGAATGTTTGATCTTGGAAAATTCCCTGAAAATTGGTCACATTCTATATTAGTACCCCTACACAAAAACGGTAGGATGGACGACCCCAGTAATTATAGAGGAATCATGTTACTTGATGCTATAAGCAAAATATTTACACGAATTTTAAATAGACGTTTGACTTTTTACACTTCTATTTTTGACAAGATATCAGAAGCACAGTCAGGTTTTAGAGAAGGATACTGTACGGTAGATAATGCATTTGTCTTAAGGGCAGTTATTGATAGATACTTGTCCAAAAAAGGTATGAAATTATTTGTAGCATTTGTAGATTTAAAAAAAGCGTTTGATACTGTGAATAGAGCAAAGTTGTGGTTTATTTTAAAAAAAAGCCGGTGTTAAAGGTAAACTGTTTAAAATGTTATATAGTATATATAAAAGTGTTAAAGCATGTGTAAGAAACAAAACCAGTTTGAGTGATTATTTTTATTGTACTCAGGGTGTTAGACAAGGTTGTATTTTAAGCCCAATTCTATTTTCCATATTTATTGATGAATTGAATTGAATTGGATTTTATAGTCGCACCAACAGCTATGGTCATATGGCGACTTTCCAGCTTCCATTGGTGGAGGCAGACCCCAGGTGCCCCTCCGGGCTATTTTCGTGCACGGGCGGGCACCTGGGTAGAACCACCGACGTTCCGCAAGCCAGCTGGATAGCTTCCTCATATAAAGATTCCTAGGCCCCTGAGGGATCGAACCTACAGCGGTGAGGGGCAAGTGATTTCAAGTCAGAGACGTTAACCACTCGGCCACGGACGCCCATATTTATTGATGAACTTCAATATGAAATTGCAAACAGTGGTCTGACCGGAATCCAGTTATCACCGGATATTGTTGAATTATTTATGTTAATGTTTGCAGATGACATCGGTCTTATTTCAGACACAGTGATAGGTTTGCAGAGACAATTAAACATTCTTCATCAATACTGTACACATTGGGAGTTAACAGTTAATCTTGATAAAACAAAGGTTGTTGTTTTTCGAAATGGGGGCCCTTTAAGCAAACACGAGAAATGGACACTTGGTGGTGAAAAGGTTAATGTTGCAAAAGAATATACATATATAGGTCTATTATTTTCAAGTCAAATGTCTCTTAATCGAATGGCAGAGGAAATTGCTATTAAAAGCAAACGTGTTCTTATTGCTCTTTTAAATGGCTTATATAAATTTGGTCCTTTACAATCAGATATGTTTTTTAAATCGATTGACACGAAAATTAAACAAATAGTTTTATATGGCTCTGAGATATGGGGTCTAGAACAATATAACAGTATTGAACGTATACAATATTATGCGTGTAAAATATTTATGTACGTCCACAACAAGGCAAGTAATAGTGCCGTTCTTGGTGACTGCGGCAGATATCCACTATGGATAGAAAGTTATAAAAAATGTATAAAATACTGGTTACGACTTCTAAAAATGTCAGACATAGATATGTGAAGAAAGCTTGTAACATGTTAGTTTATTTTGATACGTATGGTCATAGCAACTGGGTAACACAGTTAAGAATGAATCTTTACATGAACGGTTTTGGATACGTATGGGTAAACCAAACTGTCGAAAATGAATCTCTTTTCCTTAAAGCGTATGTAAGAAGACTAAAAGACCAGTTTCATCAAACATGGTCCGAAAACATCCACACTAACCAAAAATTAGAATTATACCGAGATTTTAAAACAGTTTTCAAGTTTGAAAAATATTTAAATTGCCTTACAATACGAAAATTCAGGCATGCACTATCATCTTTTCGAACCTCCTCGCATGACCTCGAAATAGAAAAAGGGTGATACAGAGGTATTCCTAGGAATGAAAGAGTATGCAAACATTGTCGAAACACCGTAGAAAATGAATATCACTTTATATTTGAATGATTGAATTGATTGAATTGGATTTTATAGTCGCACCAACAGCTAAGGTCATATGGCGACTTTCCAGCTTCCATTGGCGGAGGCAGACCCCAGGTGCCCCTCCGGGCAATTTTCGTGCACGGGCGGGCACCTGGGTAGAACCACCGACGTTCCGCAAGCCAGCTGGATAGCTTCCTCATATAAAGATTCCTAGGCCCCTGAGGGATCGAACCTACAGCGGTGAGGGGCAAGTGATTTCAAGTCAGAGACGTTAACCACTCGGCCACGGACGCCCATATTTATTGATGAACTTCAATATGAAATTGCAAACAGTGGTCTGACCGGAATCCAGTTATCACCGGATATTGTTGAATTATTTATGTTAATGTTTGCAGATGACATCGGTCTTATTTCAGACACAGTGATAGGTTTGCAGAGACAATTAAACATTCTTCATCAATACTGTACACATTGGGAGTTAACAGTTAATCTTGATAAAACAAAGGTTGTTGTTTTTCGAAATGGGGGCCCTTTAAGCAAACACGAGAAATGGACACTTGGTGGTGAAAAGGTTAATGTTGCAAAAGAATATACATATATAGGTCTATTATTTTCAAGTCAAATGTCTCTTAATCGAATGGCAGAGGAAATTGCTATTAAAAGCAAACGTGTTCTTATTGCTCTTTTTAATGGCTTATATAAATTTGGTCCTTTACAATCAGATATGTTTTTTAAATTGTTTGACACGAAAATTAAACAAATAGTTTTATATGGCTCTGAGATATGGGGTCTAGAACAATATAACAGTATTGAACGTATACAATATTATGCGTGTAAAATATTTATGTACGTCCACAACAAGGCAAGTAATAGTGCCGTTCTTGGTGACTGCGGCAGATATCCACTATGGATAGAAAGTTATAAAAAATGTATAAAATACTGGTTACGACTTCTAAAAATGTCAGACATAGATATGTGAAGAAAGCTTGTAACATGTTAGTTTATTTTGATACGTATGGTCATAGCAACTGGGTAACACAGTTAAGAATGAATCTTTACATGAACGGTTTTGGATACGTATGGGTAAACCAAACTGTCGAAAATGAATCTCTTTTCCTTAAAGTGTATGTAAGAAGACTAAAAGACCAGTTTCATCAAACATGGTCCGAAAACATCCACACTAACCAAAAATTAGAATTATACCGATATTTTAAAACAGTTTTCAAGTTTGAAAAATATTTAAATTGCCTTACAATACGAAAATTCAGGCATGCACTATCATCTTTTCGAACCTCCTCGCATGACCTCGAAATAGAAAAAGGGTGATACAGAGGTATTCCTAGGAATGAAAGAGTATGCAAACATTGTCGAAACACCGTAGAAAATGAATATCACTTTATATTTGAATGCAAACTGTATGATGATTTAAGACTGAAATACTTACCAATACAATTTACACATAATTATTCTCTGTACACATTTAAATCATTGTTTTCAAATGAAAATCCATTAATTATAAAACATTTAGCCATGTTTATATTTCATGCTTTTCACAAAAGAACATGTTTTTTAGAGACTTTGTGAATATATAGTTTTTCGCGTTGATTGCCTAAAATATTGGTGGTTTTGTATATTAAATCTATGTATATATGTTGGGTGCACCAGTTACATATTTGTTTGTTTGTATATAAAATGCATTGTGTGGATTTTATAGCCATTTCTTAATGCGTCTATAAAGCCCGGAGTAGCTCCTATTCTTTCACAAACTTCTATGGTTTGCTGCTCTAAACTAGCTTTAACTGTATTTATAACATTTCCGTTATTTTGAAATAAATTTATTTCCTGAATTTCGAAAAATTCTGAATGATCATATATGTACTAAAACGTTCAAAGTATTAAAAATGTACTTATCATTTATTGTTGTATCTGTTCCTTGCACTAGTGTCCGACTCTCTTTAAATTCCGGTAGCCCTGAGGGAGCTCCGACAAGCCCTACTGCAGTGTCCTCTGTTACCACACCCGAAGCATGTATCGTGTTCGGTTGCTGTTCTTTGCCGACGAAAAGAACTGGTCTGTTTGTTGTTCACTTGTTGTATGAACGGCCGCCGCCCGCTAGGAGTTAACAATCCGGGACCGTGAAAACGCGCTCTGGATTGTTCTCATGTCTCCGTTTGCATTCCTGGCTCCTCCGCTGACTCCATATGTTAAAGACAGCCCGAATTCTAACTAGTTTTAAGAACCTCTGGATGTAGTGACTTTACTGTTTGCCTGTCGGATTCGAATGACAGAAAAGCTTTTCTGCTCAGTACACGTCAGCGTATACTCGCTTTGCACGTGCAAGCGAGTATATAGCGCCCTCTAGGAACCGGTTGAAACCTGTATGAACAGGTTCATTGTAACTCGTCGGACTTTAAATTATTAAAGAGACACGTTCATAAATAATTAAGTTTTGCAAGACAAATCACAGATTTGCTTTGCAACAACAGACTTCAAGAATGTTAACTAAACCGCTAGCAAATTCACGAAGTATACTTCCGCGCGATACTTACATTTTTGTCGGACAGTTTAGAAAGTACAACTTAGTACTTTATTTTTCTGCTGCTTGACAGTTACTAGTAATAGAAAACTGATCACCGGTGACGCCTAGGTATGAAATCTAGTATAGACTAGGAGTTAGATCGCATTTTTTTAATACATGGATATGTTGATGCACAATGTATTATAGTGGTTCCGGAAAGTGTGTTTTTTTGTGTGTTTTTTGTGAAAAAAGTGTTGTGAAAATTGTACTTGTTGAAGTGAATGGTATATGTGGACGTATATATTGATTATTTATTGAACACTGAACAGTGAAAGTGAATGTTTGAAGTGTTACCAAACGGATATCCGTAAAGTTGACAAAGATTTATAGAAACGTATAAGGAAAAAATGGCCGAATATTTGTCAGATAGATTGAGCTAGAAGGAGGCAAAATGAAAAGGAAGAAGAGGATAGAAGGAGAAAAGAGAGAATGGAAAAGCAATTAATTGAAAAAGAAATTGGAAAAAAGACAAAGGGAGCAATTAAGAATCAGTAGAGAAAGACATGATGTAATGGACAACACGAGTGTAGATCTCAATGGAAGCTATCTTGGATTAAAGCAGGAGGAACATGACGATGGTGAAGTTCTTGATTCGCTGGATATGCATGAATTCTTAGAACTAGATCAAGTAGGATTTAGTGGAGACGAGACCTCACAATACTCAACAGATATTGATGAGGATGTAAAATATAAAGAACATGAAATACCTTGTGAACATGACGGAAATCATGACAATGTTAGTGACGAAACTGGATCCATTGATGAAAAGGACACAGGAAGTAAAATAGATAGGGACATGAAGGAAATCTTCACAATGTTAGTGCTGAAACTAAGAAATTAGATGAGCTATTGAGAACACTTACAGAAGGAGAGAATGAGCAAACAGATGTAAATTATAGTCACACAGTTGTTAGTGTTAGAAATGGTGATGATAAGAAAACGGACAAAGTGAAAGATAAAGATAAAAGTGAGGATAGATACTTGTATGTTAGCGTGGCTAAACAAAAGGATGACGTTGGCGATAAAACGTCCAGAAAAAGACAATATATATATATAAAAGTCCGAGGAACAGGGAATTGACTCGGTCTTCTAAAATCCGTACAAGTGAAAGGGAAGTGACCAGAGCTTCGCGAATGGAGGAAAATGAGGATAGTGATGAATATGTTGATGATAGTGAGGGTGATGTTGTGATTTATCAGAAAATAAAGAAAACAGCTACACCAAGCCGGAATGAAAATAATGGCTCAATGGAAAGGCAAGTGGTCAAGACAGAAAGGAAAGAAACGTCAGACAATGAGGAAGAATTGTTAGAAGCTAAAAGTATTAGACTTAAGTTATTTTAAAGGGAGAGAGAAAAGCGGAGAAGAAAAATCGAGCATAAGCTAATTGACGAGAAACAGCAAAAGAGAGACGAAATAGAAAGGAAAGTAAAGGAACAGGAAGATAGGAAAGCAAAAGAATTAGAGATGATATTAAAGGAAAATGAACAGAAATGCAACTTAGTACTTGAAAGGAGAAAAATAGGAGAAGAGCTAGAAGAATATAAGAGAACTTCAAGAGGAACATATAAAGATAGAATTAGAGATGGGGTATAAGCAGAAATTGCTTGAGAAAAGACTTCGGAAAGAAATTGGAGATAAGTTGCGAAAAGAAATGGAGAACAATGTACGCAAGGAAACAGAGGAGACGTAAAAGAGGAAGGATGCAAGAGACAGAGATATAAAAGAAAAGAGAGCGAAAAGACAGAAAGAAGAAATGGAGTTGATAAAAAGTATTGAGTATCTGAAACTTCAAGAACAAGAAAGAGAACGCCAAGAGCTGTACGATATAGAAAGCAAAGCAGATACCCATGAAGACGAAGAAGACAGGGTGATGGAGGAAAGACTTTGGAAACTAAGAGCTGAGAAGAGTGCTTTGCAAGACAAACTAGAGAAGAAGGAAAGCGTTAAACGTTACGTTAAAACAGAGGAGAAAATAGAAGCAAAGGACGAATATGGTTCAAGTAGAATCGACAAAATAGTTGGAAAACCGAAGTTACCACAATTTGATGGTAATCAGTTTGAAGAATGGAAGCTAGAAGTTTCAAGTTTAATGGGAATAAAAACTGCACATAGAGTACATACTAGCACAGGCTGTTAGAAACTCTATAACCGGGAAAGCACGACGGGTGTTACTTGCCTTGAAACCATCAGCCTCTACGAAGGAAATTTTAAAGAAAATCAAGAATATACGAGATATATGGTAACATCAGGAGTGGAGACTCAATCATTCACGACTTTTATTCAGCAAAGGAGAATAAAGACGAACTATGCTCGGAATTGGGGGTTAGAATTGAAACGTTGTTTTACCAAGGACTTGAAAGAGGACAAATAGAAGAATCGAGAAAGGATAGAAAACTGAAGGAAAAGTTTTGGAGTGGACTGTATTCGGAAAAGCTAAAAATTGCAACACGATCGGCATATGAATCAGAAGATAATTTTGAGGTAATAATAAGGTTGAGAAAGAAGGCAAGGATGAAGGAGTTGGATATAGAACCCGAATTGAAGTCTTCAGCACCTCAGGAGAAGATTAACAAAACTGCAGCTGCTGTTGATGACATAAAGAAATGCCAACCTATACAAAAGGTCGACGAAACCAACTAAAAGTTAGATGAATTGTTGAAGACGATGATAGAACTAGAAAGAGAAATGAAAGAAATTAAAAGAAAGCAGAATGAGCCACAAGAGACAGAAACATCGGGATATCGATCAGGAAGCAAACAGGTCAAAGGAGATTATAGCTCTAGAGGAAATAGCAATTTTAGAACTAAAGACACTGAGCAGAGGACAGACCAGGGAAATAAAGATAGAGAGAAAAGAAAAGGCAAAGGATGAAGGAAATAAATCATCAAAAGACAGTAATTTAAACTAGACGATGTCTCTGTTGAGGGGCAAACAGGAGACAGACACCAAAGCCCGATAGACAAACAAAATATCTACCATAGAGTAATTGGAGATTGTAACGAAAGCGTCATTCAGGTAGAAGACAGAACAACAAAAGGTCTCTCTAACACAGGTTAGTAACCACGATATCATTTTTATTTCGAAAATCTTTAAAATCAGTACCACCACTTCATCCTCTAGAGAATTTTGATTTAGACATCAGATCTGCCAGTGGACATAATTTACCTTACTGCGGATACATAGAAATAAATATCAAAGTTCCATCTTTAGCAGATGCATTCTTTCCAATACTTGCTCTAGTGGTTGAGGATACGGCTTATCACGAAAATGTTCCAGTAGTTATTGGTACTAATTTGATCCGGGAGATTAAATATCAAACAGTGACATCAGATAGAACGGAACTACCAGAAGCTTGGAGTATGGCATTCAATGCTATTTCCAACTCTAATGCGGGAATTGTCAAGCCTACAAGGTCAATAACTCTACATCCTATGGATACGAAACTGTCACAGATTTTGTCAGGAATCACCATAATATATAATCGGCTGTTACTAAACCTTTAGATGATTATTTTGCAAATCGAGCAACTGTATGTCCGCGGGTAGTAACAGTAAATAACCCAGGAAAAAACGCGAGAGTTCCAGTCAGAGTTTGTAATCTCTCAGCAAAAGTCGTCAACATCCCCGCAAGATCGAATCTCTGCCAGTTACAGGAAGTAACGGTTATTCGTGAAGCATTAATCATTAACAAACCTGTCCCAACAACAACCGTCAACATCAATCAGCAACAGACCGCACCTGAAAAAGAGGACAGAACAAATACAAACAAAATACCAGAATCTAAGAAAGTCAACCCAACATACAAGAATGATATAGCAAATACTTACCGTGTGGAGCTTGAAGACTCCAACTTATCTGAAAAAACAAAAACAGAGAGTGTATGATCTTTTCGACAAATGGCAATCTATCTTTCCAAAGAGTTTATCCGAATTAGGCCATACTGCAGCAGTTCAGCATAAGATTGAACTAACAGATGATGCATCATTCAAGGAACCATACCGCCGAGTTCCACCTGCTCTGTTCAACGAGATCAAGGAACACCTACAGGAAATGCTAGATGTCGGTGCCATAAGGAAATCCAATAGTCATTGGTCTTCAAACGTGGTCATCGTCCGAAAAAAAAGACGGTACCATCCGTTTTTGCATAGACTTTCGGAAGTTAAACCAGCGCTAATCCACGTATTGAAGATACACTAAATCTTTTGGCAGGATCCAAGTACTTTTCCAAACTGGACCTCAAATCTGGCTACTGGCAGGTAGAACTTAGGGAGCAGGACAAGGAAAAGATAGCATTTCAAGTAGGAGGTGGACTGGGCTTCTATGAATGTAATAGAATACCTTTTGGGCTCTGTAACGCCACTTTTCAGCGCCTCATGAAGCGTTGTATGGGCGACTTAAACCTCCGCGACTCTTTTATTTACCTTGACGACATTGTTGTCTTTAGTCAAGACGTCGAGAGCCACATTGAAAAGTTAGATGCCGTCTTTGAAAGACTTGCCCAGTATAATTTGAAAATTAAGCCTTCAAAATGTGAGTTTTTCAAAACAATGACCACCTATTTTGTAATCTCAGCTGAAGGGATTCAAGCCGATCCACAAACGATAAAGGCTGTTATATCTTGGCCAGTACCTAAGACTGTTAAAGAAGTACGCCAGTTTTGGGGTTTCGCCGGATATTACAGACGATTTATAAAAGGATTTACTACAATCGTTCGCCCTTTGAACAATTTACTCATTGGTCATCCTACAAAGAAACAAAAACAGATTAAAAAGAAACCTGTAAAGAAAACACCTTTTATATGGGAAAATGACCAACGGCAAGCATTCAGTGAAATAAAGAACATACTTACCAATCCACCAGTTCTGGCTTACGCAGAGTACACACAGCCAGTCAAGGTATATACGGACACTTCTGGAAATTGTCTAGGAGAAGTTTTATACCAGAAGCAAGATGGTAAAGATTGTGTGATCGCCTTTGCCAGTCGCAGTCTGAAACCTGCTGATAGGAATTATCCGGCACACAAGCTTAAATGTCTTGCCCTCAAGTGGGTTGTTACTGAAAAGTTTCATGACTACTTGTATGGTGGGAAATTCGATGTTGTAACGGATAACAACCATCTCACGTATGTCAACAAAACGGCGAAGCTCGATGCTACTGGACATAGATGGCTCGCCGCCTTGGCCAACTACAACTACAAGGCAAATTACAGAAGCGGACAACAAAATGCGGATGCAGATGGACTTTCACGTAGGAAACATGAAACTACTGAAGTTGAACCAGAAGTCGTGAAAGCCAGAAGTCGTGATCGCACTTTATCGCTTTTCAAGGAACGATTTTATTGGCCAGGGATGGACGCCAATATTGCACTGATGATAAAGAATTGCGGAAGGTGTCTACGCCAAAAGACTGTACCGTCAATGGCTGAGCTTGTGCCGATTACACCCTCATTGCCGATCTAAGTAATTTGCATCGATGTTCTCTCCTTGGAAAGGTCGAAGGGAGGCTATGAAGACGTGTTGGTGATAACAGACCACTTTAGTCGAAATGCACAGGCATATCCTACCAGGAATCAAACTGCAAAGACTACGGCTAAAGTGCTGTTTGAAACCTTCATGGTACACTATGGGTTTCCAGCACGGATTCTTAGCGACAAGGGTCAGAACTTCGAGTCCCCCCTCATCAAGGAACTGTGTGAACTTGCCGGCATTGAGAAAATTAGGACGACACCGTACCACGCTATGGGAAATGGGATGGTGGAGCGGTTTAACCAAACGTTGCTCAAAATGCTAGGCACTTTAGAAGAGTATCAAAAGGCTGACTGGAAGACACATGTACCTACCTTGGTACATGCGTACAATGCCACGCATCACGAGAGTACAGGGTTCTCTCCGTACTTTCTGATGTTCGGCAGACATCCTAGACTAGCCATTGGTGCATTCTTCGGGCTGCAAACGGACATATTGTCTGCTAGCACACAATCGGAGTACGTGGTTAAACTGCGAGACGATCTCAATACAGCATACCAAAAGGCCAGAGAAGTCTCCGCTAAAGCAGGAAGAATCAACAAAAGTCGCTATGATGAGAGGGCTCGAAGTTCTGTCCTGGCTCCTGGAGACCGAGTACTCGTAAAGAATGTCACTATTCGTGGAAAGCAGAAGTTGGTGTATCGATGGGAACATGACCCATACATAGTCGTTCGCCTACCGAACAGCGACATACCGATGTATGAGGTCACGCGGGAAGAGGCAAGGTTTGAAAAGAGTAGAACTCTTCATCGCAACCTGCTTCTTCCCTACATGACCATCACAGATGTACCCATGAAAAAAATCACAGAAGATGATGACACTCAGACCTCTGGGGATAAAACGAGTCAAGGGGCTAACATAAAGCGGCATGTGCTACCCATGCGGCGTTCACAAGGAACACCAGGCCTAACACCGCCAGCAAAGAGACCCCAAAGGGACAGAAAACCACCAGACAGATATGGGGATTAGACAAAGTATGTCAACGACAACAGACCAAACCCTTTTCGATATACATGTATATTGAGGTAAAACAAGTGTGAATGTGTGATTTAATTACTGCTATCGACTATTTATTTTTGTTTTCATGTTATTTACTGTATGATGTTATTTATTTAACATGACGATTTCGTTACCTTTGGTTACATAAATCATTGAATATGATGGATATGTAGTATTTATCATGCCTGTAGTTTTTATACCGAATTTATGATTCGATGTCTTATTTTACAACAGATTGAGCAAATCAATAAGTTCCCATTTCAGGACTTATTGATGTACCTCAGGTATTTCTCTTTTTTTCCCTTTTTTTCCCTTACATGTCTCACGCTGAACAGAACGAGGAAAATGATGTTTTTGCTATTTTGATGTTTTTGTTAATGATTGTATTTGTGTATGTGTGTTATTTATTTCAGCTCAGGTCTATGGTTTTATTTTGAGCGGTTGAAATGTCGGGACGCCATTTTCAAAGTAGGGGATGTGTGTCGTAGGGTCGAATATATTGAACCTTATATGAATAATTATTAAAGTATACATTGATCCAGCATGTTAGTCAGTCCTTGTCCTATACATACCTATATGTACATTATCCGATATTCATTGTCCAGTATACTAATATGTTTTACTCAATAACTTTACTAACATGTCACCCGTGACTATACGACATCGACGTGAGTGATCAATTGCAATGCTTCGTTGCATTTTCCATTTACGCCTGTTGACGTATAGACGTTTTTATATATTTTGTGATAAATATATATCTATGATTTGTACCACAATATCCTAAATACACACTATGCATCGTGTAATACCCGAGGATATACACAGCATATGTTAGTTATTGTGGTACAAATACAATAGAGCATGAGTCTTGCACGTGCTAACGCTTGTGCATTATCTCCCCGTACACGTGCAAAACTCATGCTCTATTCTATACAAATGCTTTCAGGTTAATTGAGTAATTAGATCATTGTTTGTACCCTGAATCTAGTATAATGTAATTAGCTTAATCCACAGTTATAAGGCACTATTTCATATCATTTCTCATTGTGTGTAAGAATATAATTATCGCCTTCATGTATGTGTTTATGTAATTATATTCGTCTATGCTTCGTGGCATTTGCCATTTATGCCTGTTGTCGTGTAGGCGCTTTTATATATTTTGTGATAAATATATGATATATCTATGATATATGCTTTCAGTTCTCCTTTCGGCATGTATTCAGAAGGATGTACCCCTTCCCTATGTATACAATCAAATAGTGTTGCCACGCAATATATTGTCGGCGCAGTCAAACTCCACCGACTGAGCCAACCGTGACAAAGACATCAAGCAAAGCCTGCATGAACAACTACCTTATTTCAATAGATTAAACCTTAAAAAGCACGTGTGTATACATTTCATCAAAGAGAGGAATATCTCGTCGATTCAGGGGATTTTTGTGTAAAACTCCGTGTTTCAGCAGATATATTTTTCTTAACCGCTTGTGATGTTTTAAATGTGTAACATTTAAAATATTAAATATATAACATTTAAAACATCACAAGCGGTTAACTTTCCAAATACGGAACGAGACGTCACACGAGAACGAGATTATTTCGAACGTAAACAACAGTCCTCTAAGTGGTCTTCGAGCACTGACAATATCGGTGTGTCTTTCTTCTCTTTGATAAGTCTTCTGCATGCAGTTGTGGTATCTAAGGTTTGTTCTGTTGAAATACTGTGGTTGTTTACATAGTTGTCCTTGTTTGAAATATCACTATATCACAGAATCTATCTGCGTGTACATAAGTTTAAATTGATGGAAATTGTCGGCTTAGTCGTGGTGTTAACGCATAGACTGTACGTCTTCCTTGTTTTGGGTTGACCAACACATCATTTTGCCGCAAGTTTAATTCCGCAAATAACTGGCAAATAAGGTCGCGCATTATTATACTGGACCAAGGAACTTTCATAAACGCTTTGATTAAAACGATAGAACACTCTATGTAGCTGTGTTGACCTATTTTTAACCCAACGCGTTTATTTAAGGCGACACATGCAGTACTTAGTCACTCATGTAAGATCAGCTTCATCGAGCAATAAATCATATCTGAATGTCTGGAAAAAGAACATTTCGATAAAAAGGAGAGCTTGCGTAAATTATCAGGAAAGAAATATAAAAGAGTATGATAGTGGACCTTTGGAAACGGACGAACACGATAAATACGAAATATTGCCGTCTCACTCGCTTATCCAGTTTAAGAAATAAGAAAAGAAGTGTACACTATTTCAAAACTATAAAACATCATTTTGGACGACTGGAATCCGTATGGGGTTTTCGATATCAATTCTGGTTTGCTGGGTTACAAGGGTGACCGTATCCTTGGAGCGTATGATGCGATGCTTTTATCACGGACAAATCAACACCGTATCCTAATGCGATCACACCACGGCGTATTCTAATGGGATCACACCACGGCGTATCCTAATGGAATCACACCACGGATTCACTCAATTAAACGACAAAACTAAAAAGTTACAGGCGTAAGTTTAACAAATCGATACCTTTCACGGAACACCTATACATCTTAGTTATTTACATATGTAATGAATTTGTGACAATTTTGAAAGACCTTTTAAAAATAAAGAAAACTAGAACTGTCACTGAAGGTGGTGAATACCCACGTTTTGTTTATATGGCTGATGAGAATGGGCAAAATCACCAACAATACATGTCTAAAATAGTAGTTATTATTTTTATGTGAAAACTTTGTAAGTAAAACAAAGGTTCACAATTCTGTAAAAAAAAAATGAAGAATCGAAAAACGTTGATGAAGACACATCATGTCATCACGTGTGAATTGTAGGTGTAATAACAATCCATGAAAACCTTTGAAGTGAACGCCACAAAGAGTTCATTATAGAGCGGAAAAGTCAAACAAAGGACCATAATTATATAATAACTAGGCAATCAACAATGTATGATGCAGAGGGACAAATGTCATCAGTTGTTATGCGTATATGAAGTTTGGGAACAATCCATTCGAAACTGTTTGAGAAATGCCAATAATAAAATTGTGTTGCGGGACATTATATTATATTACAGTGGACAACTCTAAGTCAAACAAAGGGTCGTAATTCTGCAATAAATGAGTTAATCAACAATGTGTGATGTAGAGGTCATCAGTTGTTATGTGTTCATGAAGTTTGGGAACAATCAATTTTTCAAAACTGTTTGAGAAATAAATGTGTCACAGGACATTATACAATATTAGTGTGGAACATGCTAAGTCAAACAAAGGGTCATTATTCTGTAATAAATTAGGCAGTCAACAACGTAAGATGTAGAGGAACATGTATATGATGTTTGGAAAGAATCCATTAAAAACTGTTTGAGAAATGCAAGTAATTAAAATGTGTTACGTGACGGACGGGACACTACGGGCAGTGTGATTCCTATAAGTAGTAAGGGGTCTCTTTGGCCCCACGTCTGCGCATGCGCGGACTCATTTCATAATGATTACTCATTCGTCTACGTCATAAGTGATGCAAGATGGTGCAATGATTTTGGCGCATTTATCTTTAGGATACGACAAGAACAGGCCTGTTTCTGTATGTGGTTTACGTTGTGAAATGTTTTGCACTACCTGTTACAAACGCACTAAAATATGACTGAGAAAGTTCAAGTTCTTGTGAAATCTTAATATTACTATTCTTAGAATATGACAACATAAACAGACAGACGAATTTCTGAACGAGTATGCATTAATCTCCCTGTATGATTTCAGAGATCCTTTATCAAATATAAAATGTCTTATCAGATTATCAGAATGAAATAGACTCAATTTATAGAACCATTTAATATTGATTCTAACAGTATTTATTTTTACAAACATTTATGCATTAACTTTTCTGCAGCAAGTAGTGTAATTGTGATTGACAGGTCTAAATTTATTATTCTACCACTCCAAAATCGCTAGAAGCACTTCTTATAATGTCTGCAATACTAGTTTAAGTGTTGAATTATGGCAGTCTTGTCTCATAACATTTAGATTAAATGAGGTTGCAGTTAATTTAGTTTAACCCGAGCCAAGCGGTTGTTTGTTATTTCTTAGGATATTATCAATCAAATCTCTCAGTGGGTGAAATCTAATAAAACACGATGCTAACGTGTATTATGTATAACATTTTGTTCGTTTTATCTCATGAGTTATTGAAACAGATGCTTTCAGAGAATACATTTTAACATTCAGTGTATAAGATGCGCACACACCAAAACAAAAGATAACGGTTCAAACATTACATGTAATTGACACCCTGCGACCCCGGGGGTTGACTATTAAAAGGACTATCAATAACGTGGGGGTCATTCTTAAACTGGCAGCAGGGACCCGTACTTCTTTTAATATTTGCCCTTAAGGTATGTATGTTATCAGACGTTGTAAACAATTGTACAAAAGGTATCAGACCCAAATACATTTTGCATAGCAGACGGTCTATTTTTAAACTGCGGTCGCTTTATAATATCTATAGTTTTTGAATGTGTGTTTTTTTAAACAGTCATAGTCACTGATTTGATGCTATGAAAGGACACTCATTTTCGGTGTATTTCAATAATATAAAACAGCGTTGTAACAAATGTCATGCTACAATAGAACTTAGATACTGATCTAAGATAGACAAGCGACATAAAGATAAATACACGTGCTTATAAGAGTGGTTAACGATGTTTGAAACCCCTGTGATAACTCTCTCTCTCCTAATGTGTGCGTTGTAACACGCAAAACAATTTCCTGGTTATACTAAATAGATTTCTTTTGAGCTTAGAATAAAGTTATAGCGTCTTTGATCAAATACACTCAAGAGATATGAAAACGCAACACGGGAATTTCCGCTATATATTGTATATACTGCACACTTAATTCCACATAATATTCCAAAGAAATCCCAAGATGTTTTGTAAAAAAAAGTAGCAGTTAGTTAGAGAAAAGACACAACAGTGATGTTGTAGACGTTTTAATCACAGTACACTTTTTTATCAAGAAATTCATAAATGTTGAAGTTCCTCTCTGAAAAATTGAGCCATTTCAGTACAGTATTTAACGTAAAGGGTTTGCAAAATTTGCATCCTGAGTTTGCTCACATGCTTGAGCCAAATGCGTACTCTGTCAATAATGAAACTTTGAAGGAATACTAATAGCTGTATTATGTGTTGTTTTAGTCTTTTTCTCCGAAAGGAAAGTTCTAACGTAGTCATGCACCATTCGATTAACAGCAGCATATTACACATACAATATATAGCGGAAATTCCCGTGTTGCGTTTTCATATCTCTTGAGTGTAGTATTGAAATCGAGGTATTGGTAACTTTTTATATAAAATGTAACATATATTTTAGAATTCTTGTATTTTGACCACAGAAATGAAATTAGTGTATAAACGTTCACCGGAAAATGTCTAAATTCATTATATAGTCTATATAAAACCACCATGTTGTCTCGGTGGAGGGACTCTTTGACCAATCGAAAACATGTTTGTACGTGTTCATTTTCGTAATGTATAATGATACGCATGCATGTTTAAACCTGTCTATGTATAGTTTACGAAACGGAATGTGTAGCCAAGTCGATAGTTAATGAATAACTGTTTTTAGATTTGTTAAAGCTCAACTGACAGGTGCCTGCTATTCAATGTAAAACAAGATCGAACATGTAGAGATGACTCATTGTTTTGTGTGTGTCATTTTGAAACAAAGATAAGCATGTTCTGTAATATTTTTCGATGACGGGTACAAACCGGAAGTAGACCACACAACAGCCGCAAGTGACGTCATTATAATCTAAAAATGGTCATATCATTCACATTGTAAGTCTTATTTACACATGCTTGGTATCATTTTAAACGTTTTTTCAAGTCCTGTAAATACCATATAATGTAAAATAATAACAACAAACTGCCATTGATTTGACTACTTTAATTGTAAAATCAACACATAACAGATTTGAAATTGATAACAACCAACTATACATGTCACATATAAAGTTTACTGTAATTGTTTAATTTAACTGCACATAGAAATTAGCCGTTCGATCGACACTTTGTAGGGTTGAAAATCATCTATGTTTGTACTTTTCAACAGTACCGGTACGTAGGTATTACTAGGGTTAGCTGGAAAAACAAATATGCTCCATAGAGTCCATTCACACGGTATATTTCCAGACATATCGCAATAACGAAAACTGTGTTCCACGAGTGTCCATTGAGTTTTATTTAAACGGTTGAGTCTATTAGTACGCCGTATTATCGACATTTTACTGACCTTTAGTGGTCATAGAACCCAATTAAACGGTACAAAATTGAAGAGCCTGTGTTTCTTTCTGATTTGCGTACTTTTAAGATTTTCTAATGGATGTGATAACAAAATTAACTTACACACATGTAAAGTAGTGGAAATTAAAGGTTTACTGTGTGATATGAATTTTGAAGGAGAGTATATAGTATAGGCGATAGGTAATCTGTACAATTACGATTGACAGTAAATACTTCAGTTTCTGTACAACACGGCAAACAACTATTTCCATTTCCATATTTTTGAAACTGCTGATTTAGAATAGTGAGGTGTGAGAATGAAAAGGTTCGTCACCACCACCCACCACCACCCTAACCACCATCACAATCAACACACACACACACACACACACACACACACACACTACTATTTTCCGATGTATTTATCGTTTTATTGTACAATTACATACAATTATATCGGGATTGCCTCTAGTACTTTAACATTTTTTGGACCCAGATAAATGACCTAGACAAACTGGCCTGTGTGTTTCCGTGAAGAAAAAAATGGGTATTGAATCCATTAATGACATTCTGTGTGACCTTGACCTTTATATTTTAGTAGGGTCATGTCGATGTTGTCATGATGAGTATATATTGAAAGTTAGATATCAAGAAATAAGAAAGTTATAGCCAAGCCGGTTAAGTATTCGTGAAGAAACGAATGAGTATTTAACCCATATAATGACCTTCATTGTGACCTTGACCTTTATATTTGTGTATGGTCATGTCGATGTTGTCATTATGAGTACATATTGAAAGTTTGATGAATATCAAGAAATAAGAAAGTTATAGCCAACGTTAAGATTTCGTGACGGACGGACGGACGGACTGACTGACGGACGACAAAGTGATCCCTATGTATCGCATTTTTCTTCGAAATAGAGTCATTGTTCATATTCATATAAAGGTATTCAATGATTGACAAATAAACATACTCTAAAGATCGCCATTTTTATTTACATATAACGGCAGCTGTTCATTGGACAATTTTTCTTAGGACTGCCTTATTGTTATTCTTGGTACGTGCACAGTCTTGTCCAAAAGGCAAACCAGAACACGATTACCTTCAATATCCTCAATCTCTACCCAGAGTACACTCGTTCCTCATTTGACTCTGTCAACGTCAAAGAAAGTAGGGCAAACGGTTAGGTCACGTGATTATTCAAAAAAGTTATGACGATGTTTATAATAAATCCTTTTGCGTGATCTGCAAAGATAAAATATAGACCTATATTAAATAATTTCAATTTTTATTTCTATGAGTTATTTTTTTTTAGTAATTTTCTGCTATCGATCTTCGGTTTGAAATGTTTACATATGCGTTTCGTTGAGGAGACCTAAGTACGTATTATTTTTGTAGTAAAATAGTCCCGATTAAAACTAAATTGTTTTCATGCATTATTTCAAATCTTTGCAACATCTAATTTGCAGATATTCTGAAAATTATATTTACACAAGAAATAAATAAGTTTCAGGCAAACATATTCCAATTTAACATGTTTTACCAAAATCTTGTAATTTAGTAGTTAGCAGAGATATATGTGAGTGCAAGGAACGATAAATCTGCGTGAAGATTGCAATATCCTGTATATAAAAGCCAACGGTGATATAGAGAATTCGTTACGTCGTGATATGCGCTAACAACAACAACAACAGTAGCAGCAGCAGTAGCAAGAAGGAGAAACTGTTCCTGAAAGTATGGCGTTTATGCTGTTTCTTTCATAACGACATCGTCGAGTCATTTACACAGCACCGTTATACAATTCGATGCTTTACACACATACGGATTTCACTAAACGCTAAATGTTTAAAATTTATAACATTTTAACATTTAACAGAAATTTTAACGTTTAGCATTGCTACAATAGCATGAGATCTGTTACAATGTTGTTTTATATTATTGAAATTTACCGAAAATGACTGTGTCGTTTCATACCATCAAATCCTCGGACTGCATTATTGTTATTCTTCAGTATACGGTGATATAGCGACTTCGTTACGCCGTAATATGCGCTAACAAAAACAACAACAACAACAACAACAACAACAACAGTAGCAGCAGCAGCAGCATTAGCAAGAAGGAGAAACTGTTCCTGAAAGTATGGCGTTTATGCTGTTTCTTTCATAACGACATCGTCGAGTCATTTACACAGCACCGTTATACAATTCGATGCTTTACACATATACGGATTCCACTAAATGCTAAATGTTTAAAATTTATAACATTTAGCGGTTAGTAAATTTTTGACATTTAGTGGAAAATTTAACATTTAGCGTAGATTTTAACATTTAGCATTGCTACAATTGCATGAGATCTGTTACAATGTTGTTTTATATTATTGAGATACACCGAAAATGACTGTGTTGTTTCATAGCATCAAACCAGTGACTATGACCGTTTAAACGTTCACCATATATTATAAAGCGATCTATGGAACGCCAAACGCGACTTTGGTGGTCATTTTCCATTATGGTGTGGTCACTTTCATTATGATTTGGTCACTTTCCATTATGATGTGGTCGCTTTACATTATGATGTGGTCATTTGTCATTATGATGTGGTCACTTTCCATTATGATGTGGTCATTTGTCATTATGATGTGGTCATTTTCCATTATGATGTGGTCACTTTACATTATGATGTGGTTACTTTTCATTATGATGTTGTAAGTGTCTATTATGATGTGGTCATTTTCCATTATGATGTGCTCACTTTTCATTATGAAGTGGTTACTTTCCATTATGATGTGGTTACTTTGTATTATGATGTGGTCGCTTTTCATTATGATGTGGTCATGTTTTATTATGATGTGGTAAGTTTCTATTTTGATGTCGGATAAAGAGTATCTTTTCATGCGATTAACACATTGCAACAACAATTAACTATTTTACAGCGTGTTATTTGAGAAATTGTATTGCGGTGTCGATGTACAAAGCGTATGGTTTAAATTCACCGTGTATATATCGGCATAGTCCAAAATCTGGGATGGAATGGAATTAGAATGTCATTATGGTATGATATTTTGATTCCAATCGCATCTGCTCTAAATTTGATGTGGTCATTGATGAGTATATATTAAAAGTTTGATGAAGAAATATGGAGAAATGAGAAAGTTATAGGCAACGTTGAGTTTGCGTATTAACCCATATAATACAGACTGACGGACGGAATGACGGACGGACGGACGACAAAGTGATCCCTATGTATCTTATTTTCTTCGAAAAGGCGACACAAAAAGTACTACTTTTTTCCATATGATAATGTTGTATATTCAAGTTTAATTGGGCGTGGATAATGTTTTATTTTTATTTTGTGAAAACAATTTGAAACAACATTTTTGAATGTCAAATATATTTTCCAAACGACTGCCGCAACCCTCCCCCATCCCACAACCCCTCCCAATAAGTGAAACTTTCCTATGCCCATGAAAGACAGGCACATAAACAAATATATTTGTTTTCTAACTGAAACTATATTCATTTAATACGATTTTGTTTATTCCAATTAGGAATTGATGTAGTTGATCGTTTTCATATGCATGTCATTTTTTTAGCCCAGCCATTCAAAAACCTACGAGCCCAATGACGCTAAACATAGAAAAAAACTTGTAAAGGCCTAACCAACGATATTATTTGTTTGTAGTACGGTATTGTGTACTCAGTGCCCCTGTCCGAGCGTGCTGTCTGTGCCCTAACTTCCATAAATGTACTGGACGTAAAGCTCTGCCCCTTTATTGTTTGTACTGAATTGCGCTCTCGCGTGTCTGTGCGTGCGTCCGTCAAACTCGTTTAATAAATTCAATATTAAACGGACACTCATGTAAAACCCTCTATAAGTATATGTCATCTCTTAGTTTTTCACTGGCAGTTCCGATACATGATTTATAGTTTTATAGTTTCTATATTGTATATGTGCAAAGGTTTCCTTCCTGTGATTGCGTTTTGGCTTTCTATTGTTTTATAAATAAAACATAAGAATATGGTCCTATAGAAATCACAGTACCCAAACGCAATGACATCGTAGACCCGCATAGTGGTGAAATGAAGACTGCGTTACCGACTTTGAACGGTCGGTAGGCAATAAGGCCAACAGGTTAAAGGAAGTACATCATGATTGGTATTTGTTTTAGAATTGTTATACATTAGATATGTATTTAATTGATTAAAATAAACTAAATGAGCAATAAACCCCAAAACGAAATAGCAATTATCATATAAAATAACCAACCAAAAGAAGGTATTTCCTAACTATAGTTACGCGCCAGGGATAGCTATTTAAAACTTGGCGGTAAAAATGTTTTCAATGCTTTTCAAAAGGACTAACATGACGTATTGTAATTTATAATTATTATTTATTGCGTTTGATTATAAGAAACTGTTAATTTCCCATCTACATGTATATCATTTTCTGTTTTAAATTGGTAATTCTATAGCTTTTTTAAAATAGATTTAGCCACAAAGCCTGATAAACTTCCTTTAAGCTTAGCTTGTCTCGATTTTATCTGTACACAGTCATTGCTATTATCATGCCTTCAGCGCCTAAATTGAAAAGACAGCGTAAACAACCCTACATCGCTAATAATAAAGACAGATCATATCCGTAGAAATTAACTAAATATAAACTAAGATTGTGTTGTAAATCTATATAATATATACATATAAATACCTTAGGCTGTGATTTTTCAGTACGATTCATGATGATACTGAACAACCACTGCGGGGATACATGATGTATCAAGAATTGTACAGAACAACCACAGCAGTCTCAGCCAAAAAACAAAACTAGGGTACGACTACAAGATTTAACATTATAAATTACTTTAATCCTGGCTAATACTTAGAGGTTATATATGTATTTAGAAAATTACAGATCTATCACATTGAATTTTTGTTCCCATGCTTTCCTGATAATTAAATTATCAAATAGACCCTTAATAAGCCTATTCCACACTTTTTCATTGTGTCTTTCTTCCAGATTCGTTCCATATTTATCATATACATGTGTCACAGACTAAAATATGGAATGGGAATTTAGAGCAAAATGGAATGTGATTGGAATCAAAATCTCATACCATAATGGCATTCTAATTCCATTCCATCCCAGGTTTTAGACTATGCCGATTATACACGGTGAATTTAAACCATACGTTTTGAACCTCGACACCGCAATACAATTTCTCAAATATCTCGCTGTAGGTTATAATAGCGTAAATGAGTCTCCATTGCCCTTCCATAGTAAAGTTAGAATGTTGACAACCTGTTAAAAACTCAAACCTCGTTAGAATTCTGGGAAACTTACTTTATCATGCAAATAAACATGTCTATTAAACATCAACAAGGAAATAGGGGGTTTAATACCTTCTAAGAAACATTTCTTCAGTTGTATACTAAGTCAAAGGTCAACACTATTTTTACCCCTTGCAATTTCATACCCTGTCTACTTTCACTTCTCAAATTTATATAAAAAACTGTCAAAAACATGATGAGCTTCATTTTCAAATATCAACAACATGTCCAGAATACAGTTATAGCCAAAAAAATAACAGGAATCTGCACTAAAAAAAGTTTTTAAAGAAAAAAAGATTAGCACTCTTTAATACAGAACTACTTTCGACTGCACCAGGCACTACCCTGCACCAGGCACTACCTATATCTACGCGATTTTTAATGTAAAATATTAAATACTCAATATTACTGCATTTATATGTATAAAAAGCTATTTTATTCTAAGAAGAAACATGGTTCGTATTCCAGTTCTGTAAATTATTAATTATGATCAAAACAATATCTTGAATAAAATGCTGCCCAGCCGTTTATTCCTGCCGGAGAACTACGAGTTTTTACGATTTTCTCGGACATGCGCAATGCGCAATCGGAACTCTTCGCCAATTTCCGTTCTCGGGAATAGTGGCTCGGAGAGTACTGGGTGCCGCTCAATGGTTTTTGGAAGCAAAATGATGAATTTGGTTCGGTTTTCGATTGTAGCTCTCCGCAAAATAGTGCTCTTTTATATAATGTTGTATTGATGAAAATATTGCAGATTTGTGAGTGATTTTATCAATTTCTTGATATTTTATTGCTATGACCTATAGATTATACTTTTTAACAAAATAAATCCCCAAATATGTGTAGTTGAAATGAAGACGAACATCTCCGTCGTTCGGTCCCAAACAGTTCGTTCCATATAATGACTGATAGTTTGGAAGCATTTGTTGAGTTTTCCAAATATATACTTTAATATTACGGTTGAATTGAAGGGAAAGTAGGAAGAGACATTGTAATTATGATTATATCATATTATGGGAGTGATTGTTTACTGTTTTGTCAGTCGAGAGTGATATGTCAGCTGCATGCATATATGAACTTGATATTGTATCAGTAAATCAATTAATAAAACTCTAAACACAGAAAGATATGACTCATGAAGTCCATACTGACGTCCATGGTACTTGATGTATTGTTAAATTACGCTTATATGGTCTGGAAGTATATATTTTTTCTCCAATCCACAGACATTAGGGTACACCTTTGACATGAGGGTTAGTTTATTTCAAGATATAGATCTTATACATATATCATCTAGTGAAAACATTCCAGATATCATATATTTAATATAAACAATATGAAAATAGTTTATTTAACACTATTACTATGTGATCAATGATTCCATCAAATGTATTTATTTTATAAGGGCTTCTAGAAGCATCAAACATTTTTAAAATGTTTAAATTTCAATCGGAGGCTCTAGTGTGTTTTACAAAAGATGGTTTACAGGAGGAATAACTTTTATTAATGACATTTTAGACAAAAATGGAAATATTTATTCATACATAGAATTGAATGAACACTATAATATGCAGTCCAATTTTCTTGAATATGAAGGTATTATAACTGCTGCAGGAATTATTTGGCAAAAAAACCTGAATATTGTGCATCTGTAACAGCCAAACCCTATTCGTCCACTAATCATATCCTTAATTCTACAAAATGAGAAAGGCTGTTGAAACATATATGACATCATGATTAGAAATAATATCCCAAAGCATTAAGTAAATGGAAAAATGAAGTAGTTAGTGTTCCAAACTTTGAATTTGAAAGATTATATGCCTTACCTTATAAAATAACAAAAGATCCTAAGTTACCTTGGTTCAATTTAGAATCAACCATAGAATACTTGGAACAAATTACCTTTTATCAAAAATGAATATTATTACGGTAATAATATTATAGTGCTTTTGCAAAAATACACTGAAACTATCCAACATCTGTTTTGGAACTGTGGAACACAGTAAAAGAATTCTGGTCAAAACTTCAAACTTATCTTACAGAAAAATGCCATACAGCATTCGTAACTTTAACAGAAACAGATATTTTTATATGGAAATAGTAAATTTAATACTGTTTTGAGCAAAATCATCATGCAAGCAAAACTTTACATTTATCGAAACAAAATGCAACGTCAAATACCACAGCTTAACCTTTTTAAAACGTATATAATATCTTTGTACAAAGTTGAGAAACTAATCGCATATAAAAACTTAAAAATGAATAAGTTTGAAACCATGTGGAGTAAATACCTTGCTATCTGTGGAACTGGAGTATAGAGATCATTTACTTAGTTGATTTTTCCAGTATCAAACTGTAGCAAATAAACTTAATGTTTTCATTCTGGGACATGCAAAGCTCAGCTTACTAATTAGAAATATTATACCCTTGCTTATAAGTTATATCTTGATCTTCCTTAATCAACCTTGTTGTTGTTTTTTATAGAAAAAAAATTAATTTTGGAAGTTGTGTATATTAATCCTTTAAAACTATCCTAAAACATTGTCCTTTGGTAATGGATTTATATACAGATTTATTACACAGTATGGGTTATTGTTTTTTTTCCTTTCCAAAAACAAAATATGAGAAAAAATCAGTGTAGCATGAAACAATGTTTATTTTTGATACTATAACATTAAAATTATCTGTGTAAAGCAAGTCTGTATGTATTGACAATGTGGGTTTTACACTGGGTTTTGAAACAAAAAATATTCTTTAGGGCTGGCATGGCGCAGTCGGTAGCGCGGCGGATTTGTAACCGGAGGCCCCGGGTTCAAACCTCCGTGGCGCCACTGAGTTTCGTCGGTGTGTTCTTGACCAAGACACTTTCCCTTAGCCTCGTCCGTCCCGGATTCCTATGTATCCTTCCCCTCTCTCTGGGGCAGCTCTAAATAACCTATACTGTGTTGATGAGCCGTTAAACAACATTCGTTTCAATTCATTTCATACATTTATTTTTTAACTTTTTTCCCCCATAACCTAGCACTAGTCCTTCACAATAAGACTTTGCATTTTGTATACATATTTCACATTTTTTTATTTTTTAACTTTTTTTTTATTTTGCCTAAATGCGAACAGTAGTCAATATGAAAAAATAAAGATCACAATAATGAAGATTACGTGAAAAAAGCTACTGTATGATATCTAAAAATGGATATATATTTACATAATTGTTATAAACTTCCATTCTTGGCATTGATCTCAGCTCTCTGAAGCGCCCAGTGAAACGACGGAGCTATTATTTTTCAACATTTCAATTAAAGACACACCTGGTTAAAATGAGATAATAAATATAATAACAGTCGTGAAAGAAAAGAATGTAGTTAGAAGAGTTTATGGATGTGTAAACGTCTTGAAAACTGGTCGACATCACATGTTAGGTTTCATCCTGCGCTAAAACGACCACTCGTTAGTCTCTGTTTGGCTACCAAGATTTAAAGGGCAAAGGTCATAGCAAAAAGAGAAGAATATGGACAAAAGAGGGCCTCAGGGAAGATTTTTGTAAATATATGGTAAACATATTTAAAAAATACCTATTTAGGGCTGTACAAATCCTATAGCCCGACGCCCGGGACTAGTCCAAAACCAAAGTCGGGCGTGTCACTTTTTCAAAGATTTCAGTCCCGGACTAGTCCAATTTTAAAAAAAGAGAAAGTCGAGCGTGTCACTGTTTGAAAGATTTCAGTCCCAGGTTTGTCCAATTAACAATGTTCAATATTTAATGATTCTTACTGTTGCTACTGTTTCACCCAATGGCAGTCTACAATCTATACCACTGAAACATGTATACATTTATTGTCTGAAGAGTAAATAAGGATTGTTTCATTTACTGTGTATATTGAATTGTGTGCAAATCCGTTAAAATAAGATGCAGTTTTAACATATTGACTTGAGAAATCGAAAGAATTCAGGACTTGTGTCCATTTTTTAGGACTAGTGACAATTTTTTTGGGACTAGTCACTTTTGACAGGGTGACTAGTCCCGGACGAGTGGCTAAAACTTTTACTTGTACAGCCCTGCCTATTATTGTAGCAAAATAACATTGTTTTTCATTTTAAGACCAAAGGGTAATATAATAGGGCCTTAAAGATGGTGAATTGAAAAGAGGGCCTCAGGGAAGATAATTTTACTAATTGGGCCACTGTCTTCTAAGAGCATTCAATGCATTACAATATTAGGTAAAATATTTTATTAGAGGCTCATTATTGCAAAACCAAAAGAGGGAAACGGCTTTCAAAGAAGAAAAGGGGGCCTCATGATAGATTTTATTGCTAAATGGGCCATTGTCTTGTTATAGCTTCTTTTCCTCATGGTCGTTTCCAGACATGCTGTAACTTATGATATTCGATTGTTTAAATTGAATTTGATTACATTGAATTAAATTCAAAATTTAGAAATACTAAGAAATTCTTAATCCAGCTCTTTTTCCAAACAAATTTTTACTCCCACCAGGATTTGAACCTGGGTCTTCTACCCTCAAAGGGTAGATGTGTTTACCGATTACACCATAGAAGTGGTACATGTTTGTACTAAGAGCAAATGAACTAAAAAATTAAACTGAACTTCCTAATTTCACAGCAAAGTAGTTAAACTAGATTTAGCCCTGGCAACAGGGATTCATTTTGAATTCCAAACAATTTGACGAGGGATCAACGAAGTCAGTGTCACATATTGCAAATACAAGTTAAGGCAAAACTAACTGATGATAACACCATTTTAACCGATAATTTTGATCGGCAACTGGCTACTAATGACAACCCTGGCGCCTATTTGTTGTGCTTATAATATAAAGCAAATATAAATATGTGTCTAATAAATACATAATTTTATATATGCAATTAATATAACATTTAAGCATGAAATGATTTAGATGTGAGCTGGATGATGGGAGTCATTTGACGGATAGCTGGCAACATCTGTAAGATGAGGGTAATCAACATGAACCTGGTGGTTCAGTAAATCGGTTGGCTGGTTGTTTGAATGATTTACGTCATTTTTAGCACATGTTAGGCCATATATGATGATCGATATCATCCATGGTGGGGGCACACCACTTTTTCCTGGGTAGAAATAGTAGTGTATACCTTCTGCCCATCTGAAAGGACACGCTTTCTTATTTATTCCAACTTGCAGTGAGAGAGTCGAGGTTTCAAACAATCCAAGCCACGGATGCAGTAAATCGGAATCGACCTTCTCAGCACATTAAACATTTAGGGCACTGCTCCCCGATTCAGATGTAACCTTTCTTAATTTTTTTTGAGCCAAGTAACTTCTAGGTATGGTTATATAAAATGTGTAACCTGTTGCTATAAATACTAAAATAATTTCCTCTGCTTTAACAAGGGCTTGCAACCTTCTACTAGATACGTATCATACGATGTATATGTAGGCAGCATTAAAAAAATTTGTGACTGTCCCGTTCATTTGTTTTGTACAATTTAAACAGAAAAATTTGGTGCAAACAGTATATATAAACCATCACGGTCTCTTTCAGCGTAAATCCACATATATAAATGATGTCACGGTCTCTTTCAGCGTAAATCCACTTAATAAATGACGTCATTTAAAGTATATAAATGACGTCACCGTCTCTTTCAGCATAAATCCACTTAATAAATGACGTCACCGTCTCTTTCAGCGTAAATGACGTCACCGTTTCTTTCAGCGTAAATCAACATATAAATGATGTCATCGTCTCTTCCAGTGTAAATCCACATATAATAACTTCACTGTTAATTTCAGGTTGAATTTGCATATAATAACTTCACTGTTTAATATTTCCAGGGTAAATTCGCCGCATATATATATATTAACTTCAGTGTTAATTTCAGGGTAAAAATTTGCATACATGTATATAGTAACTTCAGTGTTAATTTGAGGTGAATTCAGGGACTTCTCTGTTAATTTCAGGATAAATTTGCATATATAGTAACTTCAATTTTAGAAAAAAATGGAAAAGAAAAATATAAGAACGCTTTTAAATGCATGGGTTGACATTAGTTACTAGATAGAATTACGAAATGAATGTTTTACTGCATTTTTTCTCAATTTTAAAAAAACCACGCTTGCGACGGTATGGGTTATGTTCCTAAAATATATATAAAAAAAACACATATATATAAATAACGTTGCTGATCCTTCAGTGTAAATCCACATAACAACGTCACTGTCGCTTTTAGCGTAAATCCGCATGTTAAACATCTTCACTGTCAATTTCCAGATAAATCCATACGTATAAATAATTTCACTGTCTCTTTTTGTGTAAATCCCACTAAATAAACAATTTCAACATCCCTTTTAGTATCAAGTCGCATTGATAAACCATGTCACTGTCTCTTTTAGCGTAATTCCGTCTGTACAAATGATTTCACCATCACTGACTTTCAGTGTTAATCCCCACATATTATTAATAACTTCACTGTCACTTTCTAGGTTAATCCACATGTATAAATAACTTCTACTTTTTTATTTTCAGTTTTAAATCTATGTATTTAAATATATCAATATAACATTAAGACCTGTTTAAGGAATTTTCACAGACATATTCTAACTATCTGGGTTCTACCGGTATTAAACACGGGTGGGGGTGTTCCTGGTGGCGTTCCTTGTTGTTCCAGGCAGTGTTCCCTTTATTGCGCGTTTTGTTTTCCCATATCCCCATGCCACTAAAGCAAGTCTCCACTCCTCAAATGACGACTCTACCACGCTGGGCAAAACACGACTACAGACGGACCAGTAGTGTCACTGAGATGCTCCAGTCCCTACAGTGGAGAAGACTAGACCAAAGACGTGTCGACAGTCGACTCTCACTATGTTACAAAATCACAAATGACCTGGTAGCTATCCCTCTAGAAGACTACATGACACTGACGAACAGACAATCCCGACATTCACACTCGCTTGCTTTCAAATTAATTGACGCAACCGCTGACTACTACAAATTCTCCTTTTTCCCCAGAACAGTCTTCCACTGGAATTCATTAGCTCCTGACATCCCTATATTACCCAATATAGAACAGTTCAATTCTGCAGTCAGCAGAATTGAACATATCTCACTATAAATTCAATGTTTGTTTTTATTTTTAAACCTAACATCCAAAAACTTCAATGTTTTTCTTAAATTTCTTTTATATATATTTTTAAAATACTAACAGTCTTTGTCGGTATGACGACGCATGCCTAGGTCCCCAGCAGGGGTTTGGCATTAAAGGAAGATAGATAGATAGATAGATAAGAGGCGGGAGGCGGGGATTTCTCCCTGCTACTTTGACAGGTTTACCTGGCTACTATGAATACTTTTACTAGTGTTTCATACAAGTATCAATAAAAACACCCGGTTATTCTGCTCTGGGTGCCGCTTACTTATAAAGGTAATGACACCCCTGCTCTACCCTGCCCTGTATATATTGGTGGGGCGTATGATCAGATCATTGATACCATGATCATGATGCCCATGGGCCATGCCCATGGCATGTGCTCGCACTTTATTTAGTTTTAGATGAACTTAGAAGAGGTGAAACTCTTATAAATTAAGAAGCGCCCACGTTTGACGGGAATCACCATATTGTTTACCTTAGTATGAATACATTATTATATCAGGAATCTCTATGAATACTCCCTGATAAAACAAATAAATATGTACCGCATGTTCGGAACTTGACAGCAGTCGCCATTTTGTTTATCTTATAATTGAAGAGGTCGCTACTGCAGAGTTGTCGTTTCTTGAAAATAGTTCAAAATGGCGTCGAGTACTCTCCGAGTCGGAATCCCGAGTGACGGAATCCGACGAGGCAGTTCCGATTGGCGCAATGCGATTACAAACTATTCGGCGCAGTTCCGATAGCAAACGAATCGATCGGAACTCTTCGCTAATCAGACGAGGTAGTTCCGATTGTAAACGAATAAGATCGGAAAATCTCCGCAATCGGCTTGTCTAAAACAATTACGAATACAATTTCAAAAATCCGATCTTTTCAATCCTGTTTTTCCCCAGCAAAACGCATATTACATTGGGTGAAATTATTGACATTTATCTTTTTCATAGTCCTCTTTACAATTAAGTAAAGTTTATATCAATTGGTGGACAAAAAGATATAGATAGAACCTCTTTAATAAAAAAACTGACATTTTCAATACAAGAACTTTCACTTTGGTACATTTGTCTTTGTGAACTGCTGTGCCCAGGGTTCAGAAAGTACATATATATGTTTTAATTAACTACACATTTGATCTTATATTTTGTTGAAGCCGTGGCCAATATATTCCAATAAACATAAACTGTAAACATCGCCTTGTATTATCCTAAATCCATCTTTAATAATACAGATGTAAACCTTTTGTACAATTGTTTACAACGTCTGATAAACATGCATACCTTTAGGACAAATATTAAACGATGTAAGGGTCCCTGCTGCCAGTTTAAGAATGACCCCACGTTATTGATAGTCATTTTAGCGAGCAACCCCAGGGGTCACAGTGGGTCAATTACATACAATGTTTGAACCGTTATCTTTCTTCTTTTTTTTTTGGTGTGTGACTGAGTGCGCACCAGCTTGCGCACAGCTGGTGCGCACTCTTATACACTGGTATTTATGTTAACATGTATTATTTGAAAGCATGTGTCCTCAATAACTCTCGAGATAAAACGAACAAAAGTTTATACATAATACAACTTAGCATCGTGTTTTATTAGATTTCACCCACTGAGAGATTTGAATGATATAATCTCAAACTGCTCTCCTAAGAAATAGCAAACAACCGCTTACCTAGTGAGTCATGACTCTTTATATTACATAAATGTATGTAAAAATAAATACTGTTTGTTTTATTTTATTCTGATAATCTAACAAGAGTTTTTATATTGATAAAGGATCTCTGAAATCATAAAAAATACACTCGTTCAGAAATTCGTCTGTCTGTTTATGTTGTCATATTATGAAAATAGTACTATGAAGATTGCACAAGAACTTGAAATTATTTCTGAGTCATATCTTAGTGCGTTAACAGGTATTGCAAAACATTTCACAACTTACACCACCTACAAAACATGCCTGTTCTTGTCATATCCTAAAAATAGATGTCGCCAAAAACGATTGCACAATCTTGCATCACATTATGACGTAGGAGAATGAAGTAATCATTATGAAATGAGTCCGCGCATGCGCAAATGTGGGCCAAAGAGATCAATTTACTACTCCTACATAGCTCGCACTTCACTTTGTTTGTGAAGTGGTGGGTAAAACAAAGAGGTTGTGTCTTCTTTCAAGAATCTGAAAAGCATGTCATAAGCCTTTTTTTGTTAAATCAAATAATGTTTGTTGTGGAACTTTCAAGTTCGTTTGTTCGTTTTAGTTCAGAAGCAAACGCAATAGGAAGCAAAAGTAAACGTATGATTAGTATTTCTCCCCGTAGTTGTCGTGGCTCTGGCGCCACTGATTTTCGCACGCAATGCCTGCAAAAATAACCGCCGAAAAACAATTGACTAAACCTTAAATACCTCTCGTACATGTATAAAACTCACGAAAGAGATGGATATCCCATAGATATAGTAATGTTTTTTAACGAATGACGTATATTTTTTAACATGTTTTTTTATTTTTTAAGGTGTGGTATATAATTATAGGGTTTCGCCAATTGAAATACGGCGTTTTTATGCAGGCGTTGCACGATGTCTACAGAAACCTCGCCAGAAAGTGTGGAGACGTGCCGCATACATAGCTATATTTTGTATCTGCTGCGTCATAGCTCTTTATTATACCTCACATAAGACGCCCATGCTAAATCCCCATAGACAACAATGTGTAATTTCTTACTATCTCACGCGAGTGTGATAGTACAGGGTGATAGTAAATCGCAGGGTGATAGTAAAAAAAAGTATTACATGCGCAGCTTTGATGCGCGCTGTTTCGGTGACGTCATCGGCTCAGTATGGTGAAATTGCTATTTTTAACTCATCATACTTGAGCGATTTCAATTATTTCCGATCCAACGATATAACATTCGTAGCAGCTTTTAGAAAAAAAATGATGTTTTTTTCAAAAAAGAAATCCGGCAAAGTGAAATCGGTACTGAAAATGAATCTTGTTTTTGCCCGAGGGGATTTCGGTATAATAAAATAAATATCACACTTCCGGGCGACTTCGAATAATCTAACATGTGTTGATGAGGCCTTAAAAAACATTTAGTTTTCACGTAATCTCATCATCTTCCCAAGTCTAGTGGATAGCACGGTGAACACGGGTTCAAGCCTCTCTGGTGCCACTGAGTTCCTTCGGTATCGGAGTCTATCGCCCCTATCCTTACGAAAAAAATAAATAAAGTATACCCACTAATATCTATCCACAATTATTCAAAAGAGCAAAAGTAGGCCCAGTACATAAAACGGGACCTAAAAATGAGAAAGCAAATCAATACATCCTATCATTTCCTTGATTTTTGAACGTCATGTTAGTATACATTTGAGACGACGTCTTAAAGAAAATAAGTTGTTTAATTCATGACAATCTGGTTTCAGGGCAAACTATTCTTGTCCAACTGCCCTTATACAAATATTAGATGACTCGATTGCAGCCATCGACAAAAATGAAAATGAAATTGTCGGTACTATATTTCTTGATCTATCAAAGGCATTTGATTTATTTGATCATTCTATATTGCTCCAAAAGTTGGAAATGTACAAACTAGATAGTTCTGCAGTTTCCTGGTTTTCATCATATCTAGTTAACAGAAATCAGCAAGTTCAAGTTTCTGATATAACTTCAGAATCTGGTTCTGTATTAGGCCCCTTATTATTTTTAATCTATATCAATCTGTTAATCATTTCAAAACATTGAATTTACAGTTGATTAACCAAACCATATAATAACGACTAAGTCTTCCAACTCATTTTGGACATATTACCTTACTGTATGCATGAATATACTACAATTCATTTTAAATGTATATCACATAATTATATTTGTAAACATTGTGTAATATATATTGTTGAGAGCCTCATGGAAGATTGACTAGTTTCAAATGAGCTCTCGTTAAATAAAGTCTTTATTATTATTACTATTATTATCTTCCGAGCACTTTAAAGAGCCATATAAATCTATTCGCTAGTAAGAGAATGGCAGGTTCCCGGCTTCCTATGTATCCTTCACCTTTTTGGGGACGGCTCTAAAAACAGTTTACTACGCGTCATTCGTCAATGTTTACAATGTGTCTATCGATCAAACTTGAGATATGAACGATATGCAAGACTATTTTGGATTGTCTTGGGTTCGCCTTACATAGTCGTAGAACAGACAAGTCCGCCCCACCACCTGCCCCCTAATAATCTCAAGATTTTGGGAGGGGTATCAAATCAGTTACCTCGCCCCAACCCATCTCAGCCCCACCGCCCTTAACAGAAAAGCTCATATGCCTACACTGTTTTATAGTAGCATGACAGACAAGCAAGGTTTGCGTAAAGTAGCTGCCGATATCTGACTGCATATACATGGTTTTTGCTCATCATATAAAGAAGTACTAAAATAGGACCGAAGTGCTGCTGTGCAAACTGAAAATGATATTCCTGGTTCCATACCTGGTAAATGTGTTCAGCACGTCGCAGACAATGTAGATCAATATACAAGAACCATTGATGGTCTCGACACATTGTATGACATGGGTATCATTGCAGCATTCACCCCTGGGATAAAATACAATAAACCAGTTCCAAATATAGCAGTTACAATGGAAACCATGTTGTTAAGAATAAATATAAAATTCACAGAAATGTGTCCAAACTTTTCAGCTGATCAACTTAAATCTGAACAGTTAACAGACGACCTTCATTCATAAGACAAGATTGTCTCTGGTTAAAATCATGGTTATTGCATGGTACTAAGACTTTGGGGGTCTTCATATTGTGATGAGTTTGTGAGAGGTCTGGAATACAGGAGTTGATGGAAACAATTTATGCTGCAATTGCCGTAGGACACATGCTCATCGATAAAACAATTGCAAGAGCAATTAGAGGGCATATGCTAATAGCATCGGCACTGTATTCCTTGCTGAAGTCGAAAATATATGGCATCCCCAATTCCAAATGTAACAAGATGCTCAAGTATTGCAGAGCAATACACGTCCCCTACCGTGCATTTTTTTAGTAACAGTGACCTTGACCTCGACCATAATGCAGTCCCAAACTTGCTTTTCATATAAGCCACCTACCTACACACCAAGTTCCAGGCCAGATCTCATTCCTAAGTAAAGTTAATGAGCAGAAACAGTTGTTCTATTGTTAGTAACAGTGAACTTGACCTTGAACCCAGTGACACCAAATGCAATCCCAAGCTTTCTTTTCAAACAAGCTGCCTACCAATAAAGTGTCATTACAATACCTCTTTCCTAAGTAAAGTTTTTGAGCGGAAACCGGTTTTTTCTTAGTAGCAGTGACCTTGACCTTGATCACAGTGACCCCAAATGCAATCCCAAGCTTTCTTTTCATATAAGCTACCTACACATAACGTTTCATTCCAATATCTCATTCCTAACTGAAGTTATTGAGCATAAACCATTTGTCTATGTTTAGTAACAGTAACCTCGACCCCAGTGGCCACAAATGCAATCCCAAACTTGCCTTTGAAATAAGCTACCTACTCATCAAGTTTCTTGACAATATGTCATTCCTAACTGAAGTTATTTAGTGGAAACCATTTTTTTATTTTTAGTAATAGGGACCTTGACCTTGACCCCAGTAACCCCAAATGCAATCTCAACCTTCCTGTTCATATAAGCTACCTATCCATAAAGTTTCATTCCCATATCTCATTCATATCCTAACTAGTTATTGAGCGGAAACCTTTTTTTTTCTTTATATAGTAGCTGTGTATTTTGTGTATTATTTTTTTCAGTTTATGTTACATATCTCCTCACTCCTTTTACCTACATACAAATTGTTATTATCTTATTTTCATTAGTTCTTGAGCAGAAACCACTCTTTCTTTTTGTTTAGTAACAGTGACCTTGACCTAGATCTCAGTGACCCCAAATGCAATCCCAAGCTTCCTTTTCATATCAGCTACGTACCCATAAAGTTTCATTCCAATATCTCATTCCTAACTACGTTATTGAGCATAAACCATTTGTCTGTATTTAGCAACCTTGACCCCGGTGGCCACAAATGCAATCCCAAACCTGCCTTTGAAATAAGGTACCTACACACAAAGTTTTAGGACAATATGTAATTCTTAACTAAAGTTATTTAGTGGAAACCATTTTTTATTTTTTGAAAGGGACATTGACCTTGACCCTAGTGACCCCAAATGCAATCTCAAGCTTTCTGTTCATATAAGCTACCTAACCATGAAGTTTCATTCCAATATCTCATTCCTAACTAAAGTTATTGAGCAGAAACCTTTTTCTTCTTCTTTATTTTGTAACTATGTTGCTGCATCGGACCACTCTATATATTTGTATAGTCAGTGTATGTCAAATTTAGCAGAGATTCGTCCAAATGTTTTCAAATATTTTATGAAAGGATTTCATGTTGTAAGGCAGAAAAGAGATGTAATAAACCATTTCTTAAATCACTGGGTGGACTGATCGATATTGGGCAGGACTTTCATCAGATCACAGACCTAATAACAGATTGGAAACTTCCTATCTGGACCAATGAAGAAGCCAACATATCACGTGACACCTCAACGTTTCCTTCCAACTCCTATCTCAAATATTCAATACATTCAAACCCGTTGACGGGCATTTGTTGATTTACCTATATAGTTATATTACTACCATATCATCCCTTATTTGTAAATAGTTTTATCTTTATATATTTACATTAACTTTTAATTACTACTTCATTTCTTCATCTTTCATCCGTTTTTGGGCACAATATGACCTAGTTATGTGTCGAAGTGCCGTAAAAGTCAATTCATTCATTCATTCAAAAGCTTCATAATGAAAAGCAAAATGGAATTTTATTAATTTATTTTCAAAATAAGACATTGTACAACTAGACGGGTGTTCCGCGGAACACGTGCAGGTGGGAAGCAGAGTGGTTTTTAGCTCCGCCGTCCACTTATCATAGCAACACATGACAACGGAAAGTAGTACGTCATTTTCCGTCAACGTCAAAGAAAAGGGGTGATACTATTCCCCGGTCGAATTCCCGGTTACTTCCCGGTTAAAACCCGGTTGAGAAGGGGTGGCAAATGTGATGAGTGTGTTGATGTTTCAGATGTTTTAATGACATATATGTCTTATGTATGTATTCATTTTTCCATAAACACTAAAAAAAATGTTGAGAAAAAAAAAGAAAGTAGTTTAATTAAGTGTTAAATATTGGTATTTTTTCACGCTAATTTGACTGGTTTTGGCAATTCCCGGTTCAGTTTCTGATACATTTAAAGGATAACAATGCCTTAATAATTCATAATTTATTATTTTATTTCATAATATATGGTATTATTAACACATAACAATAATAAAAATAAAAATAAAACAGAAAATAAACGTTTTATTGCTTCATTTCCAACACCCGTATTTCGTGTAAGGATGGCCGTAGAAATTACAGGTGAAGCGTTATTTCTGCACGTCGTGAGAAACAGATTTTTAAAACCTTATTCCCAATGATGTATTAATTATATTGTATTATTGTATTATTTCAGTTTTACAGCTTGAATGCTTTTGTCCACTTAAATGTTAATGGGTATGAAACTGTATATGTTATTGAGCCTGAAACTCTTATTGTAATTTCTAATAAAAGTATAATGTAACAATTGTAATATTATTAGTATTCCTCAATAGTACTTATTAATACATGTTATTCAAAAGTGTTAAATGTTTGTTTCCCGATCATGGCTTTGATTAAGTGTACAACTGGTTTAATTATGAAATTACTCTTCAAACTTCAAATTGAAAACTTAAAAGAAACCAAATTAAGCTGACAAACAAACAGTACCTCATTATAAAACATTACACTTAATTCAATCAGTTCGTGCGACGGTGTTCTGTTTGTGATGATTAAAGTACAAGTGACGGCGTAATTAAAAGCGGAAGCTTAAAACATCCTATTCATTTTTTCTTCATACTTAATTACTTACAATTAATATTACTATTAATAAGACCTATATTATAATATTCTTAGTAATAAGACCTTAAAGATTGCCGCGTGTCCCTGCTACATTAACAGCTTCATTTAACCAGGGATTACAACGTACACGTGTCAACCGTAATGGGATTAAATCATTTGTTGCTGTATATTACTATTTTTTAATAAATATATATTTTTTGTTGTCCTTTTTACTCGATTTATATTTCAATACCTTTGATTAATTAGAATAGTCCTTCCTAGGATATATTATGATATTCCTATTAATAAGACCTTAAGATTAAAGATTGTCGCGTGTCCCTGCTATATTAACAGCTTCATTTAACTAGATACGTGTGTCTATTATTACCGTTTCGATTACTGTAATGGGATTAAATGATTTTGTTGTATATTGTAAAGAACAATTCGCACCTTTAGACAGGCAGGCTGTGCTTTGACACGCGTCAACCTTAACTTTAAATCTGCTTGCTTTTTGAAGTTTTCAAATTTACTTCGTTATTCCATCTGAATTTATTTATTTAATGACATTCTGGAGCTAAATAAAAAAAAAGATAATGTAAATACGGACAATTTTGTTGGACCCGTTTCTTCAACGCCAAATAATTCATCCAAAATGGTTAATGTCACAACGACCAAAAGTAAACGTAAAATTGCCATTTCAACTGTAAAAAAGAACCAATCTCCAAATAAAACTACTCTTATTAACAATGCAGAAATATCGCTTAATTTTGGGGTTGATTCTTCAACACCAATAAAAACAGAAACGTGCATTTATAAGAATACTAGCTCTAAAAAAAACGAAAAGAGTCACCTTTAGAAAATATTTTAATAAATAATAAGAGACGGAAGTTAGTATTACCTGAAATGTCTCCCGAAAAAAGCGGCGAAGAAATAATTACAAGTTATAATACAAATAATAGTTCCGCGCAAATAAACGACGACTGGTGGTTAAAAGAGTTAGATCTAAAAATATCGGATAAACACGAAATTACAAATTTTGATTTGTTAAATGATAAGCATATGACAGCCGTTAATTCAATTTTGAAAAAAGATTTTCCTCATATAAATGGCCTAGAAGCTACAACTAACACTCCGTTCTTTATTGACGATGCAAATAAATGGAACATACAAAAAAAAAAAAAAATCGGCACGTAGCACCCGCTTGCCAAATACATTTTTATGGATCAGCTCATTGGATCATGAGTTTTAAAACAGTTCCAGACAGAGATTTTGTTTATTATATTGATAGGTTAGGAGAACGCCTTAAAGATATCAAATTAAATTTAAAAATTCAGTTATCACAAATATATGCGTCTTCAAGTGATAAGTTTATCAACATAAAAAATCCTAGGGTTCAACAACAGCCAAATTCCTATGATTGCGGTTTATTCGCGATCGCGAATGTAGTAGAGTTTTGTCACTTTCCACTTTCCTTTAATTTTAGAAATATTTATAATGTATCTGCAATGCGTTCTCATTTAATTGAGTGTCTGGAAACGGGACGCATAACACCTTTCCCAAAAGAACCAATACGTGGAAGAAATTTAAGTCTGTCCTGTTTTAACCCAGAGGTAATAAATATACAGTTATGGTGCCATTGTAGACAGCCTGATTTCGTTGACGACCTTATTTCATGTCAAAATAAAAAATGTAAAAAATGGTATCATACACAATGTGTCTCCCAAAATAAGTTAGAATACTGAACCTGTCCGTCTTGTCTCTATAAAAACCCTATAGTTTAATTATAATCATTCGAATGACAGTTACAGTAGCTCTACGGTATTATTATCCGTGTACTACATACACATACTTTTATATATAATGTTATTTTTATTATGTTGTGTGTATGTCGCATACAAATGTATAGCTACATATATGAAGACTTGCTATATTTTACAATTTTGAGGTTTCCTCCTGTTAAACAGTTCATTCATTTTTGTTGCAAAAAACTATAATTAAATTATACCAATTCATATTTTCGATATGTGTTTTACATACTGATAATATCTATGTAGATATATCTAGTTTTCTTGAATCTATTGTGTACTGTTTCTCACGACGTGCAGAAATAACGCTTCACCTGTAATTTCTACGGCTTTCCTTACACGAAATACGGGTGTTGGAAATGAAGCAATAAAACGTTTATTTTCTGTTTTATTTCCATTTTTATTATTGTTATGAGTTAATAATACCATATATTATGAAATAAAACAATAAATAATGAACTATTAAGGTATTGTTATCCTTAAACTGTCTCCGAAACTGAACCGGGAATTGCCAAAACCAGTCAAATTATTGTGAAAAAACACCAATATTCAACACTTAATTAAACTACTTTCTTTTTTTTTCTCAACAATTTTTTTAGTGATTATGGAAAAATGAATACATATATAAGACATATATGTCATTAAAACATCTGAAACATCAACACAATCATCACATTTGCCACCCCTTTTCAACCGGGTTTTAACCGGGAAGTAACCGGGAAATCGACCGGGGAATAGTATCACCCAAAAAAAAGCGAAACAGCCGCCATTTTCTATTTTTTTAAACGCGTAATCTGGAAGATTGTAACAAGTTTACATGATTAAAATTTTAGTTCCCGTTTAAGTTTCGTCATCTTCAACTGTATCGACTTTTAGATGCTTTACTGCGCGAGAAATTTCAAGATTCACCCATTTAAAATTCCGAAGCGAGGGGAAGTAACTCGTAAGAGATGTCATTGTTAAAAATGCGTTTAAAAATGGTAACACTTGTGTTCTTTTCTAATGAAATACAAGGAGATACTAAAAATATGTTGTTTAAGCTTAACTAGTACATGGCGTGTACTACATGTTACGAACATCATGGTATTTCTTTATAAAAATTACACGCTAAAACGATAAAATGTTCGACTCGGCACTGTCGGTCAAAAAATATAACGAGT
>JAWPHD010014615.1:0-60199 GCA_037043455.1 Cyrtodaria siliqua
ATCTCTAACCAACAAGGCAGCATCAATAGGCAATATAAGTAAAACACAAATATGCTCGTGTAAATATAATACAAAAAAACAATAGCCTAGAAAGCCACAATGAAGGTACTCAATGACTTTGCAGAAGCCAGAGCAGTAAGAGAATAAACCATTAAGGGCACGACAAGAAAGATCATGGACAAACATCAAACGCCACCGTCCCAATGGGCTTTAGGTAGGCGTCATCACAGGGTCCACAGCCTGTCCGGTCATCGTACAATTAAAGAGGAAAGCATAGTGGCGAACTGTAAAAGGGTCTACCACCAAGCATGCAGTACGTTGCAAAATGATAGGGTTATAACCTCTTTTGATAAACTTTTTAACAAGTTTAACAAAGATAGTATGAAAGTCATCATGACCAAGAATCTTACGAAGTTTATAAATCACATCACCATAGAAGTCAGGTTGTGATAGTCCTTGTCGCAGGAGAGTCCTTCAATTACTTTTATATTTGGAAAGAAGATCAGGGTTACGATAATAAAATTTTATAAAGGTTTTACGAAGTTTATGGTAACGGTAACCCTGATTGAGTAACTTTTTAGTTATACAAAGATTACGAATATTAAAGTCCTCAACTCGAGTACAAGCTCTAGAAAAACGAATAAGTTGAGACAGATACACCCCATAAGAAGTTGCTCGGGGTACATCCCCATCCAAGTGGGGATAATTAACAATGTCAAAATTAAAATCATCTCTCTTGTCATAGATTTTGCTAATTATTTTACCATTTTCAATCGAGAGATCTAAATCAAGAAAAGAAGCGTTATTATCAGATATATTTTCTTTATTAAGCCGAAGTTCTTTAGGATAAATATTATGAACCATAGTTGGAAAGAAAGGGTTGTCAATGTTCAGTATGTCATCCAGATACCGAGAGGTGTCATTAAAAGCTTCAATAATATCTGCCTGGTTATCTTGTGAAAGACTCAACATGAAATCCCTTTCATAGCAAAATAAAAATCAAATGTAAAGACGCGAAAACTCCATCATGGAGAACTCATATGATGAATTTAAGCATTCAAATTTTAAATCTAGAGAGAATATTTAGTTAGTAATCTTTATGTAAAAAGTGTATTTGCGAAAAGTGTTTAATTAAAGAAATGCTTACTTAATAAAACGTTCAACTTAAAAAATGTTTAAAAAGTGATACTTTATCAACCTCTTTTTAAGAAAATGTTCATTTTATAATCTTGTAAAAAGAAGTGTACAATTGCATTTAAATATCTTAATCATGTATGTATATATATGTAGCACAACAGGTATATAATAAAACATGTAATCTTTAAAACTTTTGTTATTTATTAACCCTATATTGTTGTATACATTGAAGTAATATATATCAATATATATATATATACTTTGAACAGTATGTAATGCTTTTAGTATCAATACATACGCAGCAGAGAGCACATCATGGAAAGTGTTGTGAAATTTCAAACTCCATCAAGTGTTCTACTAGCTGGAGCAAGCTCTAGCGGCAAGTCACACTATATGTTCAAAGTACTGAAATATGCTGATGGAATGTTCATACATCCACCAAAGGCTATTTATTCGTGTTATGGAGTGAAGCAACCCCTCTTTGATGAAATGAAAAGGGAGATTCCAAATATACACTTCGTTAAGGGTTTACCAACGAAGGATATGCTCGGGATGTGGCATATGCAGGAATAAGGTCATAAAATAATCATCTTAGATGATCTAATGCAAAAGGCGTCTCAGAGTAGTGATACTGTAGATCTTTTCTGTCAGTACTCTCATTATTACAACTTTTCGGTGTTTTTCATTGTTCAAAACTTATTTTCCGGTGGAAAACAGTTTCGCACAATAAGTTTAAATGCTCATTATTTCATACTGTTTAAGAACCAACGTGATGAATTACAAGTCATGACTTTAGGGAAGCAAATAACTCCATGTCCACCGCCGTATGCATGCCATCTTCGGGATGGTTAAAATTGTGTACTATTGATTTTATGAATATTGAGTTCTGCTCAACCCGGGGCTAGAGGGCGTGAGCGGTAGCTAGCATATTTCACTACCGCTCATGAACAGTCTAATCAAACCGAGACTGCAATATTTCGTATGTGTCGTGCTCGGCCGTTTCCAAAGGTCCATTATCCTTTTTTAGGACGACAAATGCTCCCTGGAAAAAGTGTTTTTTTTATGGATGCATATAAAAAAGCAACGGCTAAAAAGTATGGATATCTTTTAATAGATGTTTGTCCCCACTCGAATTCAAAATATATGCTGCGCACAGATGTATTCCCAGGGCAGTTGATGACTGTGTTTCAACCAAAGAACGACGTATCATGAATTCGCTAATAAAAAAGGAGGGAGATTTTATTCGTCTGTTAATATCTACATCTCACCACCAACAACTTGCACTAATTAAAAGTATTTCTTCATCGCAAATGAAAGCCATTGTTCAAATTGTATATAATGTGTTAGTGAGTACTCGTGCGATATCGGAAAAGCATAAAAAGAAATTGAAAAACCATAAGCTTGTCATTCGACGGTTTATTGCCGAAGGATTATCATTTGAACAAAGAAAACAACGATTAAAGAAGCATTTAGAAGATATATTGATCATGATTGAAGTGGTTGAAAAGGAACTTTAAATCAAATCATGGCTAGTGAATTAGTCCTTATTCCAAAGGCACAGTACGAACATTTGTTAAATAAATCGGTAGAAAATGTACAAACTGGAGGCGAAAAGGTTCCACAATCGCAAGAAATAATAATAAACGACCCATCGAATGTCAATGAATCATCAGAAATACCGAACGTTAATGGATCATTTAAACAATCAACAATGTACATCGAACGTCCGTTGTCTCGAATGAAATTCACTTCGACAAGGAAACAAAGAAAGCTTGAACATAAATAAAAGCAAGTAATACAGTCTCCAGCAAAGAAAAGTGAAATCTAAATGGATTAATTACAAAGTGTAACTGCAATTTCCTGATACCTGTTTAAACATCCAATCAACAAAAGTACGAGACTGGTGGAAGACATAACTTTTAATTGAATAAATGTCTTATGTTTCCTGATGAATCGGTTCTAATTAATCGTGCGTTGTTATGAAGCAATGTGAACTTATCATCAAGATTCTAAAATGTGATGTGTATGCAAAAAAACAGATTTGATGTATTTTGATTAGTTGGTTTACCACGCATGCGCATGAAAGTGTGTTTTATTAAAGGTAGGATCATGAGCCTTTCTTCATTTGAAGTTGACAGCGTTTGATAGAAACACACTGAAACGAACATTTAAAGAACGTGGAATTAGCGATATTGATGAACGTGGACTTAGTGATACTGATGATGATGAAGCATTATTTAATGCTGTGGATGAATATGAAAACAATCTGAATAAAAGAGAGAATACATTTGCAAATACAATTGTGAATACAACTGTGGATGTACATGTGTTTGTGTGTAATGTCTGTAAAACGAAATGTAAAACCGCGCAACAGCTTATTAAACACAAACTCTCACATCGCTTAATAGCGAAGTGTGATTTATGCAGTAAACAGTTTAGAAGACGAGATAGCTTGGTGCGGCATCAGCGCGAAGTCCATGGTCAGCAACCATCCACTTCAACAAAACGAGAACACTTACATCCGCTTGTGTGTAATGTCTGTAAAGCGAAATGTAAAACCGTGCAACAGCTTATTAAACACAAACTCTCACATAGCTTAATAGTGATGTGCGATGTATGCAATAAACAGTTTAATAGACGAGATAACTTAGTGCGGCATCAGCGTAAAGTCCACAGTCAGCAACCATAAGGAGGTGGTACGAAAAAAACGAGTATTTTCCAATGTAGACATTGCCGGGAAGTATTTAACGATTATTTCAGTTTGTTATGTCACGTGGAAGCGGCACACCCAATAAATCAAAAAGGTGGGGACAAAGAAGTCAAACACATGCAGCGTAAGAACATTCAAATTGAAAACAATGAAAGCAATGATGCTAGGGAAGAAAGTGCTCTAGATAATGGTGTTTTAAATAGAAATATTTACCCGGCAAATGACAACCACTGCTCAGAGAGGGAACGGAATCCAATGGACAATGTGGACACAACTGGATGACCTCGACTTTGCGGATGACCTGGCACTCCTATCTCACCAACACCAACAGATGCAAGACAAAACCTCAGAGCTAGAAACCATTTCAGCACAGGTAGGACTGAGGATACATACAGGCAAGACCAAGCTCCTCAGGATCAACACTGCCAATAACAGCCCAATTACACTTGGAGGAAATGAACTGGAGGAAGTTGAAGCCTTCACATACCTGGGTAGCACTGTGAATAAGCACGGTGGCACAGATGCGGATGTCAAAGCAAGGATCGGCAAGGCGAGAGTAGTCTTCCTCCAACTCAAGAACATCTGGAGTGCCAGAGCAATAGCAACCCACACTAAGATAAGGATCTTCAACTCAAATGTAAAATCAGTGCTACTGTATGGATCGGAAACATGGAGGACAACAAAGAAAACCACAAAAAAGGTCCAAACCTTCATCAACAACTGCCTCCGACGAATCCTCAGGACCCACTGGCCAGAAACCATCAGTAATGTGGACCTATGGCAACAAACCAAGCAAGGACCTATTGAAATGGAAATTAGGAAAAGGCGATGGGGTTGGATTGGTCACACGCTCCGGAAACCGACATCCAGCATTACAAGACAGGCCCTAACTTGGAATCCACAGGGCAAGAGGAAGAGAGGAAGGCCTAAGAATTCCTGGCGGCGCGACCTAATGGCAGACATAGAGGAAATAGGTTACAGCTGGGGAGAAGTAGAACGGATGGCCCAGGACCGGAGACGTTGGAGAGCTGTTGTTGGCGGCCTATGCCCTGGTAGGGTGTAAAGGCCTAAGTAAGTAAGTAAGTAAATGACGAAAAGTATGACGTGTTAACTTTTTTTACTAATGTACGTTCACAAATAAGATTTTTTTTACTATCTAGAATTCAAAGTACTGAAGGCATTAAGTGGAAATTATGTATTCAGATTGAAATGCAGCGAGATGGTAGTGAAGGTCAATATGATCTAGCATCTCCTTATTTTCGGAGTAGAACGTATCATGTATTAACCGATGAGACATTTAATGAACATGATTTGAATGAGGCTTTACAAAAAATACACGCTAGTATGGAGGAATGTTTGAGAGAAGGTTCTGGATGGTATGTACAAACGGTGATCAAATTAGAAATCCATACTGTTGTGTATTCACCCATCGCAGGTTCATCTTATATACTACTTCCAAGAACTCTATCGAAGACTAAAGGCATTCTGAACATTGAGAATATGGATGACAAATGTTTCTTATGCTTATACTCTTTTTTATGGTGTATTCTCGCATCATTACATTCAGCATCTATTACTCCAGCGCGCGTAAATCATTATCAGCCTTTTGAACATGAACTAAATATGGATGGAATGGAATATCCTATGACATTGCCTCAAGTTAATAAGTTTGAAAATCAACATTCAAATATTTAGATTAATATATTTGGATTTGTTGACAATGACATCATCCCATTGAAAATCACTTCAAACGCACACCGATTGCATCACGTAAACTTATTATGGTTGAAAAATACAGAAAGTTCCCACTATTGTCTTATTACGAATCTAAACAGATTCATATTTAGAACCAAATCTTGTAATAACCAACTTTTTTCTGTACTTATTGTTTACATGGTTTTAAAAAGAAAAAATCACTACAGGAGCATATACCTAATTGTTCAGTGCATGGTTCACAAAAGGTAGAATTGCCTATTGAGGGAGTAGACAATATTTTACAATTTAAAGATTATGGAAAAGGGTTAAAAGTGCCTTTTACTATTTACGCTGATTTTGAAACATTTAATACGAAAGTACATTCATGTTCACCGAATCCGGAGCAATCCAGTACGACACCAAAAACAAAGTTAGATGTGTGTGGGTTTGCGTACAAAATCGTGTGTATAGAATCGAAATATACCAAACCCACTGTTGTATATAGAGGCAAAGATTCAGCCTTTAAACTGATATAATGTTTATTAAAAAAAATAGAAAGGATTTTAGATAGCATAGCACCTATGAGATGTCAAAGGAAGATCTTGAAAATTCTAAAAATGCATCACAGTGTTGTATTTGTAAAAAACAGGTTACGGCCTACGATGAGTTGTATAAACGACTTGTACGACATCATAATCACGTGACAGGAGCTTTCATTGGTATGGCTCACAATCAATGTAATTTGAATTGTAAGCAGGCTAAACATACCAGCGTAATATGTCATAACCTGAAAAATGTTGATGCGCACATTTTATGTGAAAGCATAGGCAAATTTAAAAAATTTAAGCTTTCTTGCATCGCACAAAACACTGAGCGCTATATGAGTTTTTCTTTAGGCAACTTACGTTTTATTGATAGTTTACAATTTCTACCTTCGTCATAATAAACACTAGTGGATAATCTCGCATAAAATGGGATTGAGGCATTTCCTCATTTTTTATCAGAATTTCCGTCACAGCAAGAAGCTCGGCTACTATTACGCAAAGGTGTGTATCCGTATGAGTATATGGACAGTGAAGATAAGTTTGAACAAAGTATGATAATGGACCTTTGGAAACGGCCGAGCACGACACATACGAAATATTGCAGTCTCGGTTTGATTGAGACTGTTCATGAGCGGTAGTGAAATATGCTGGCTACCGCTCACGCCCTCTAGCCCCGGGTTGAGCAGAACTCAGAAGTCTCTTTACCATCAAAAGAAGCGTTTTATTCTAATATTAGAAAGGAGGGAATTTCTGATGTACACGCACGCACAAACAGTTTATAATACTTTTCATATGCAACATTTAGGGCAATATCACGATTTGTACTTAAAAACAGATGTGGTGCTTTTGTGTGACGTGTTTGAAGCGTTTCGAGATATGTGTATGAAACAATATGAATTGGATACTTGCCATTTTTACACATCGCCCGTTTTATCGCGGATGGCGTGTTTAAAAATGACCAATGTTTCATCGGAATTAATGACTGATATCGACCAGATTTTGTTTATTGAAAAGGGCATTCGAGGTGGAATTTCACAAATTTCAAATCACTATAAAAGTGCAAACAATCCTTTGCTAGATAATTATGACACCTCAAAACCAATCAGTTACCTCCAATACCTCGATATGAACAACTTATATGGCCTGGGAATGGGATATAGCTTGCCCACAGGGTCATTCCGTTTTTTAAATGAGCATGAAATACAACAGTTTGATATAACATCATTCATGATACTGGTTTCATATTAGAAGTATCGTTGAAATATCCCGAAAAACTTCATGATTCGCACAACGACTATCCTCTCGCACCAGAAAGACAATATATAGAGAAGTTATCACCTCATGCTGTAAAACTGTGGAAAACGTTACATGGAAAAGCTGAAAATGAAGATCTGCCACAGAGAGTTAAAGCGGAAAAATTGGTCACCTCTTTGGAAGACAAAAATAAATACGTCGTTCATTATAGAAATCTTCAACAGCTGGGAATGGAGTTAAAGCAGATCCATCGAATTTTACAAATTCTTTACTTTATTATTTATTGCGATAATTTATTATTATTTGATTATGTAATTCCATACGTGTTTAATATGTGGTATAGAAATTCATAGAAATTCATAGTAAGAGTTATTATATATCTATTCAGTATAAATGTACTCAAACACCGCCTTAAACATGACTTTATTATTTACCTTGTTTTATCATTTACATTGTTTTATTATTTACTTTTTTTATTTATTTTACATTGAAGACCATGGAAAATGTACGTCGACACAAAGATATCGAAATTATTCACACAAAGAGACGCCTAGAGAAGCTTGTCGCAAAACCGACGTACAAGACGGCCAAAATATTTTCAGAGGATTTAGTGGCTGTAGAATTAACAAAAGCTAAAGTGAAACTGTGTAAAAGAAATATAAAAAGATCGGACAGAGAAAGTAGCAAGGAGGACAGTAAACCACAAAACACAGAAACAAACACGCAAACAGACAAACAAGAAGGCAAAAGCAATAATAAATGGAAACGACATCACAAACACTAAAAGGGTTGACAATAGGGCTACCGCCTTGGAACGGTCAGTGGCAAAGTAGGCAACTGGGGGTTTAAACCAGTTCTAGGGTGCACCAAACCTCACACTTACCCTACTTCATCCCATTAAAACAGGACAGTGTAAATAAAGAAATCCCCGCCATGATCTAATCTCTAACCAACAAGGCAGCATCAATAGGCAATATAAGTAAAACACGAATATGCTCGTGTAAATATAATACAAAAAAAATAATAGCCTAGAAAGCCACAATGAAGGTACTCAATGACTTTGCAGAAGCCAGAGCAGTAAGAGAATAAACCCTTAAGGGCACGACAAGAAAGATCATCGACAAACATCAAACGCTACCGTCCCAATGGGCTTTAGGTAAGCCGAGCTATTGCGGTATGTGTATATTGCATTTAAGTAAAATGGCTATGTACGATTTTTATTATAATTATCTAAAGAAAAAATATGGAGATCAAATGCAATTACAAATGACGGACACGGATAGTTTCTTGTACTATTGTGAAACGGAAAACATCTATGAAGATATGAAAGACCATGCAGACCTATTCGATACCTCCGATTATCCAAAAAGTCATGTGTTGCACAGTGATGTAAATAAAAAAGTGTTAGGAAAAATGAAAGATGAAACCAATGGTGTATCCATAACCATGTTTGTAGGATTACGTAGTAAAATGTATAGTTATAAGTGTGCTGAAAAGGAAGATGAACGAGCTAAAGGCATTCCTAAAGTAACTGTGGATAAGGACTTACGTTTCGCAAATTATAAAAATACATTATTTAATGAATCTCAAGAACAATCATGCATGACGTCAATACGAAGCCATTCGCATCAACTGTTTTGTGAAACTATGATTAAAACGGGACTTAGTGCTTTTGATGATAAAAGATATTTAGTTAATTCAGTTGAAAGTTATGCTTATGGGCATTACAAAATAAAGGAGCTCGAGCATTCGTAGCGTATATTCATGTGTATATTAATGTGTGTTTAATATATATATATATATCTACTTGTATACGGTGTTTCTGTTAATCTATTTGGTAAAACATAAATAACAAAAACATGTTACAGTTTATCTTTTATTAATGATTTACACGACTGATTATATATACACTCATTTTTTACACAATGCGGATAGGTATGTAACATGTAGTCTAATATAAAGTGATCATTAGTGTTCAAGTGATTTGAACTAAAAAAAACTATAATGTCTCACATAGTTTTTCCACTCAATCTCTGAGTAAGATAATGCAAACAATACAATCCACACGCATTAGAATAATCACTCTGTATCTGCTTAGTGTTCGTTAGTACACTACACGATCAATCCACTTGGTAAAGTAACTGGTATAATAATTAGGAGGGTTTCCATAACTATCCAAAAACTCCACATGTCTATTGTTGTCTATATAAAAAGCGCACCAGTGGGTTCCCGATTTCGAATGAACATCTGTGTTTACAATAAGTCCGCAGGGATATACAGGAATAGTACTGGGAAGGCGATCTGCAGCAAATACACATAATACGCGATATCGTAACACTGGACTGCATCGAATGCAGCACTCTAGTTGAGATGTATTCATTCTGATATAATGTCTCGCTCCGCATTAATTTCAAAGTATGCCGGGCTATCACTGAGTACTACACAGCTTATGGGTTCTGAACATAGATGAAGAGTTGCGGTTTAAATATACTTTAACATATACGTTTATAACATAGTACTATGCATTAAAATAGCTTACATGTTATAATGTTGGCACTGTTGGTGTCAATGATGGTAAAAACAAAAAAAACATATGTGTGTATATATATTGTAAAAACTCTAGCAATTATATTTATAAAGTAGCTTTCGGCCTTGCGGCCTTCCTCAGTGGTGTATTTATTAACAATGTATATACACAGTAAAACGGAACTGACGTATTATATATATATTATATAACTCACCATTCAAGGCAGTTCCGAACTGTACATCCAATCTCACATTTCCAGTTTTCTTCAGAGACATATATTCTCCATGTTGTGCAAAGTTGGGTTCGATCTGAAACGCGAATAGTGTACTTCCGGAAACAAAATTATGTCTGTTTAAATCATTTCCATCATCTTGGTTCCATTTTCCAGTAGTAAGAAACAAATTGGTAAATGCACGCATCACTGATTCACCATTGTCTTTAGTAAAGTCCAACTTCAATGGATTTCCACCTGATGCTATACCATCTATATATAGACCAATGCTTTTTATGTCGCAATTTAAGAAATCAAGGGATTTGATTTATAATCCCCAGACACTGATTTCGATTTAACAAAACCAATTACAACTCGGTTTGGTTTCTGCCCTTGAAACATATTTTCCCAATGAAAATTGGTGCTACCCGTGGCTATGCTTTGTGTTCGACATTCCCTCCGTGTAAATGGATATTTTGCATTAGTAGTTTTCAACGTGGCAATATGTCCATAAATAAGAGTAGGATTGACTCTGATTTTTCTCGCCAGTACATATATATCCAGAATATCCATCTTATAATCAGGAGATGCTTCGCCAGAGTTCAAACAAAATGCTGGCGAACTTCTCGCTTTATTTCTAATTCTAGTGCCTGCACCACAACAAACATCTCCAAACTTTTAACTTCTTGTCTTACTGCCGTTAAAGATCACGTTAAACTCTGTTGTGATAAAACTTATGAAAACTCTGGGATTAATTTATTTTGGTCTATAAAAAATTCAGGAGACGTTCTTGATAACATTTTCAATAAAGGTCAAGTTTCATCCATAAGTACTTACGACTTCTCGACACTATATACAACCTTACCACATCATCTTATTAAAGACAAGCTAATTTCTCTTATTCAAAAAACATTCGCTAGAGAAAATACAACATTTTTGGCATGTAATAATATTAAAGCGTTTTTCACTAACGGCAGTTTAGACAATTATACTATGTGGACTTGCTATGAAGTTTGTGATGCACTCATCTTCCTATTAGATAATATTTTCGTCAGGTATGGTACCACCGTTTATAGACAAATTGTTGGTATCCCTATGGGTACGAACTGTGCACCACTTGTCGCAGATTTGTTTTTATTTTGCTATGAAAGGGATTTCATGTTGAGTCTTTCACCAGATACCCAGGCAGATGTTATTGAAGCTTTTAAGGACACCTCTCGGTATCTGGATGACATACTGAACATTGACAACCCTTTCTTTCCAACTATGGTTCATAATATTTATCCTAAAGAACTTTGGCTTAATAAAGAAAATATATCTAATAATAACGTTTCTTTTCTTGATTTAGATCTCTCGATTGAAAATGGTAAAATAATTAGCAAAATCTATGACAAGAGAGATGATTTTAATTTTGACATTGTTAATTATCCCCACTTGGATGGGGATGTTCCCCGAGCAGCAACTTCTTATGGGGTTTATCTGTCTCAACTTATTCGTTTTTCTAGAGCTTGTACTCGAGTTGAGGACTGCATGCTTGGTGGTGGACCCTTTTACAGTTCGCCACTATGCTTTCCTCTTTAATTGTACGATGACCGGACAGGCTGTGGACCCTGTGATGACGCCTACCTAAAGCCCATTGGGACGGTGGCGTTTGATGTTTGTCTATGATCTTTCTTGTCGTGCCCTTAATGGTTTATTCTCTTACTGCTCTGGCTTCTGCAAAGTCATTGAGTACCTTCATTGTGGCTTTCTAGGCTATTGTTTTTTTGTATTATATTTACAGGAGCATATTTGTGTTTTACTTATATTGCCTATTGATGCTGCCTTGTTGGTTAGAGATTAGATCATGGCGGGGATTTCTTTATTTACACTGTCCTGTTTTAATGGGATGACAGTAGGGTAAGTGTGAGGTTTGGTGCACCCTAGAACCGGTTTAAACCCCCAGTGGCCTACTTTGCCACTGACCGTTCCAAGGCGGTAGCCCTATTGTCAACCCTTTTGTGTTTGTGATGTCGTTTGTATTTTTTACTTTTGTCTTTTCGTTTGTCTGTTTGCGTGTTTGTTTTTGTGTTTTGTGGTTGACTCTCGTCCTTGAATGCTGCTTTCCCTGTCCGATATTTTTATCCTTTTTTGTATAACTAAAAAGTTACTCAATCAGGGTTACCGTTACCATAAACTTCGTAAAACCTTTGCAAAATTTTATTATCGTAACCCTGATCTTCTTTCCAAATATAAATGTAATTTAAGGACTCTTCTGCGACAAGGACTATCACAACCTGACTTCTATGGTGATGTGATTTATAAACTTCGTAAGATTCTTGGTCATGATCACTTTCATACTATCTTTGTTAAACTTGTTAAAAAGTTTATCAAAAGAGGTTATGACCCTATCATTTTGCAACGTACTGCATGCTTGGTGGTGGACCCTTTTACAGTTCGCCACTATGCTTTCCTCTTTAACTGTACGATGACCGGACAGGCTGTGGACCCTATGATGACGCCTACCTAAAGCCCATTGGGACGGTGGCGTTTGATGTTTGTCCATGATCATTCTTGCCGTGCCCTTAATGGTGTATTCTCTTACTGCTCTGGCTTCTGCCAAGTCATTGAGTACCTTCATTGTGGCTTTCTAGGCTATTGTTTTTTTTTATTATATTTACACGAGCATATTTGTGATTTACTTATATTGCCTATTGATGCTGCCTTGTTGGTTAGAGATTAGATCATGGCGGGGATTTCTTTATTTACACTGTCCTGTTTAATGGGATGACAGTAGGGTAAGTGTGAGGTTTGGTGCACCCTAGAACCGGTTTAAACCCCCAGTGGTATACTTTGCCACTGACCGTTCCAAGGCGGTAGCCCTATTGTCAACCTTTTTGTGTTTGTGATGTCGTTTGCAGTTTTTATTAATTTTGCCTTTTCGTTTGTCTGTTTGCGTGTTTGTTTTTGTGTTTTGTGGTTGACTGTCGTCCTTGAATGCTGCGTTCCCTGTCCGATATTTCTATCCTTTTCTATATAGTTTCAGTTTCACGTCGACCTGATTCAATAGATATCGTGACATAGAAAACAAATCGTGGTATATGGGTCCCTGAAGATCTAAAATCTTGGAACCCGCTATAAATTTACTTCTTTCAAAGAGACCATTATTGGACCCTGTCGGATCGGTTTCGCCAGGACTGTCTGCATCATCCATCATAAACAATTGACTAGTTAGCTGCGATGTTTTAGCATCTTTTCCATAGTTGAGCAATGTTTGAATCATAGCTCGATAAGGATTATAGTTGCAGGTAATGATAGCTTTGTTCTGCAAAGATACTTCCGTTGTTGAAAACATGCTTTGTAATAGCATATTGGTAAGAGCCGTTTTGTCACCTCCTTGAATGGTATTAAATAATTTTAACTTGCGGCCAACTCAAACAAATTTAGATAACTTTAGAGTTTTTCGTGCAAAAGCCCGTCGTACTATTAAGGATAGCAAGAGGAAATCCTGGAGAACTTACGTCTCTAGGCTGAATTCTCGCTCATCTCTTAAGAAGACATGGGACACGGTCCGGAAAAAAAGTGGTAAAGGTAATTTTAGTACTGTAAATCATCTTAAAACAGATAATGGAGATATAACATCTGTCAAAGATATTACAAACACTTTGGCAGAAACTTTTTCAAAAAATTCTTCTGAAAATTATCAACCAAATTTTCTGAAAAAAAAGAAACAAAAAGAACAGAAGAAGCTGAACTTCAAATCGAAAAACTTGGAAAAATACAATGAACTATTCTCTCTCAAAGAACTTCGAGAGTCCCTTAAAAAGGCTCATGATACATCAGCTGGTCCTGATGATATCCATTATCAATTACTAAAACATTTACCTGAATCCTGTCTCTCTACCAGGTTTGGGTGACGGGAATCTTCCCCGATTCTTGGCGGGAAGCAATCGTTATTCCAGTCCCCAAACCTGGAAAGGATCATACGGACCCAATAAATTATCGCCCAATCGCTTTAACGAGTTGTATATGTAAAACCATGGAACGAATGATTAATGAGGACTCGTTTGGTACCTGGAGTCCAACAAACTGATAACAAAGTATCAAAGTGGATTCCGGCGCCAACGAGGCACAACAGACAATCTCATACGATTTGAATCGTTTATTAGGGAAGCTTTCATAAAAAAAGAACATTTAGTCGCTGTATTTTTTGACTTGGAGAAAGCTTATGATACTGCATGGAAGTACGGTACTATGAATGATCTACATGACATTGGTCTTAGAGGCCGATTACCCATTTTTATAGAGAAATTCTTAGATGATAGACAGTTTCGTGTCCGAATGGGTTCAACCCTCTCTGATATTCATGAACAGGAGATTGGTGTTCCACAGGGCAGCATACTCTCTGTCACACTTTTTAATATAAAGATTAACAGTATAGTCAAATGCAACAATCCAGGTGTGGATTGTTCGCTATATGTTGACGACTTTGTTATATGTTATCGTGCAAAAAACATGAATACTATCGAGAGACAATTACAACAATGTCTCAATAAACTTCAGACCTGGTCTGATGAAAATGGTTTTAAATTTTCTAAATCTAAAACTAATTGTTTGCACTTTTGTCAACTTCGTAAACATCATGAAGACCCTCATCTAACACTGGATGGGTCACCAATACCAGTAGTGGATGAGACAAAATTCCTTGGTCTTATTTTCGACCGTAAATTAACGTTTATACGACACCTTAAATACTTGAAGGCCAAATGCCTTAAAGCTCTTAACTTACTTAAAGTTGTTGCAAACACTAATTGGGGAGCAGATCGAAAAATCCTCTTGCGACTTTACAGATCTCTTATCAGATCCAAGCTGGACTACGGCTCAATAGTATATGGATCGACTCGCAAGTCGTACTTGCAGATGCTCGACCCTATACATAATCAAGGATTACGACTCGCCTTAGGTGCCTTTCGTACATCACCAGCCGAAAGTCTATATGTTGAAGCCAATGAATCATCACTGTCGCATAGACGAGACAAATTAGCTCTTCAATACGCCATTAAATTAAAGTCTAACCCTTCAAACCCAACTTTCGATAATGTTTTTAATCCTAGTTGTGAACCTCTTTTTGATCGAAAACCAAAGGCCATTCGACCATTTGGTCTTCGTATTAAACCAAAATTAAGAGACACTGAAATCGACCTAAATTTGATTGCCAAGTACAAAGTACCACAAATTCCACCGTGGACTTTGGAAACTCCAACAATTTTTTTTGATCTTTGTAGTAATAACAAATCCAGTACAGACCCTGTTGTCTTCCAAAGCAAATTTAATGAAATTATATCGAAATACAGTGACTTTCAACATATCTACACAGATGGCTCTAAAGATGGAGATAAGGTAGCTGCAGCAGCTGTTCACAAACACAGCATAAAGAGCCGCCTGCCTGACAAGGCCTCGATCTTTTCAGCTGAACTTAAGGCAATTGAACTTGCCTTAAATTATATTCAGGAATCTGATGATGACCATTTTGTAATTTTTTCTGATTCCCTTTCATCTCTTCAAGCACTGGGTAATATGAAACATGATAACCCAGTTGTGCTTCATCTTTTAGAAAAGTACAATTCTCTTATAATTGATAATGTTATTATTTTCTGCTGGCTTCCAAGCCATGTAGGAATACGTGGTAATGATAGAGCTGATAGTGCTGCTAAGGCAGCATTAGATTTACATATATCTAATACCAAATTTCCTTATACTGATTTTAAAAGTTGTATTAACACATATATTCGTAACTCTTGGCAAACCGCTTGGGATTTGTCAGTTAACAATAAACTCATTCAATTAAACCGTTACTCGGAGAATGGCGTTCTTCTAGTAGACCCGTTCGTCGAGAGGAAGTTATCCTAGCCCGGTGCAGGATAGGGCATACACGTTATACTCATTCATATTTATTACAAGGTGAGCAATTACCAGAATGTATACCCGTTAACGGTCAAACACATATTGCTGGAATGTGTAGACTTTGATCCTATGCGTCAAAGGTACTATAATGTTAATACTATGAAAGAGTTATTTGATACTGTAGATGTTAGTCTTGTTTTAGATTTCCTTAAAGAGATCAGACTATATAAATCATTATAATGTGTTCTTATATATATTTACTTGTTTATATACCCGTTGACGGGCATTTGTTGATTTACCTACATAGTTTATATTACACCTTATCATCCCTTATTTTTTAATAATTTTATCTTTATATATTTACATTAATTTTTAATTAATTCTTCATTTTTCATCATTTTTTGCGCACAATATGACCTATTTATGTGTCGCCGTGCCGTAAAACACCATTCATTCATTCATTTGAATGGTATCATCTGCCTTCTTCACTCTCAACTTCACGTATATTTGAGATCCTTTTAAATCCAAATAGTCCATGGAATTCTGTCCGTTTATTCGAAATTCAATAGGACTGTCTCCAGTCACTTGAGATAAAGGACGAATTTCTTCATAATATACATCCGATACTGCTACTTGTGTAGGTGGTAAATCAAACAAACTCAATTCAGTTGGTACACATTCTTGAAAACTCTCTGTACTAAATACAGACATGATTTAAAAGATTTAAAAGTTGAAAATGTCTTTTTTAAGCTTTTTAGACTTTTTCTGCTTGTTTTCCAAGCGTCGTTTTCTTCCACCAATTTGACTTTTTAACTTCCTTGTTTTCTTTGTACCCGCTTTTCTCTTCTTCTGCTTTGTAGACGTTCGTCTCTCACGGCGTCTCTTCGTATTATGAAACATATTAGACACTGTTGTCGGATTTATATGTTCTCGAACCAATTCACTTTTGGCTTGCTGTACTGTTTGTTCCTGGTGATACTGCTTTTATAGTTACAGGCTTAGTCTCCCCTATGTCTTTGGTGGTATATTTATCTAACGCTAAAATTTCAGGCATTCGGCCCCTGCCACTTTGTTGCGATTGAGTACCACGTTTTTCAAAAAAGTTAATCCATGTCTGTGGATTTGGAACGTATAACTTAGAGTGATTTATAATCGTTGTGAAATGGGTACTGTTTAAAGTGAAGTGTTACGTGTAACGGTGAATCTAACAATGATGATGATTAAGAAATATAAAAAGATCGGACAGGGAAAGTAGCATTCAAGGAGGACAGTAAACCACAAAACACAGAAACAAACACGCAAACAGACAAACAAGAAGGCAAAAGCAATAATAAATGCAAACGACATCACAAACACAAAAAGGGTTGACAATAGGGCTACCGCCTTGGAACGGTCAGTGGCAAAGTAGGCCACTGGGGGTTTAAACCGGTTCTAGGGTGCACCAAACCTCACACTTACCCTACTGTCATCCCATTAAAACAGGACAGTGTAAATAAAGAAATCCCCGCCATGATCGAATATAAGGTTTTCAAAGTCTTCCAATAAGTTCTTGCTTCGGCTATGGCGGTATCGACGTTTGGAGTCATCTGTTTCAAACTTAACCATTGCTTCAAGTTCAAAGGGATGCCTCTGATAGTTGCTGAATCGTTAAAAAAACGTCGGATATCTAGGTATATCTCACCATCGCGGTTACATACTGTAAGGTAGACATTATCCCTTAGGTCATATCTTTTCACATATACACAGGCAGTTTCATTAGACGACTCATTCACTTTCACTTCAAAATCTATCGCAGGAGAATAATGTGCCTTTGCGGTGCTAGTCAACACTACCGCAGGTACCACGAACACGGTTGTTATAATGAATGAAATACCGACCCATTTGATAGCTGTAATGTGGCGTTTAACGTTCTCATTCTCTTTCGTACACAACATGAACTCAGCGGGACTATCCGTGTCTAACATAGACTCGGCAGGGCTATCCATGATAACTGTTGACATTTAATAAAATGGATACTGCTTCAAGTGAAGTGTCATGTACAGAGGTGAATCTAAATATGTCGGGAAAGCTCCATTCTCATTAGTTATAAACACTTCAAAATCCATCACATCTGACCGTTTCATAGGTAAATAGAAAACGGGATTTAATGCATACTTACAACAATCGGGTTTGTTTTGCTCCAAGCGTCTTAAAAGTGGTTGTGAAGTACCAAAGGCGATGCATTCGGTACATAAATCTGTATAGATATATAAGGCTTCATTAGTAGTTGTCTTTCCTACACGTTTTGGAGTTTTTATGTACTGCACGAAATTCAACCAGACCTATTTTCCAAAATCCATTAAATGATAAGGGTAATTTTAACTGCACTCTAAATTTGTACACTTTATTATCCGAAAAGTACTTTTGGCTTTCGTCACTTTTTATGTAAATATATCTATCCATCGTGTTTATGTATTACCAGTCGTCGTATCTTTAACTTCATCTGCATCAATCCAGCTATTAAATACTTTGGGAAATCCTTGCCATTGGACGAAATATTAAAGTTTGTTATTCTGTTTCCTCTTCTTTAAAATCTTTTCAATGAACCAGAGACTATTTTCATCTTTATTCACTTTCAATAGTTCGGCGGAATAGAACATCCCCTTAATTTCTATGTTCTTTAGATCGCGAACAGTGTACATGGGAATACCTTGTTTCAGTAAACGTCTTGATATTTTGAACACTTCCGTCGTATATTGTTCTTGATAGGCTCTTCTAAACGGCTGTTTAATAAAACTAATTCGCACGAGATCTCCTACTTTGAATCGAAACATTGGTTTATGTTTTCTACTTGCTTCTAGCTTTTTGGTTGGTTCGTGTTTTTTCAAATACATATACGCCCAAACGTCTGCTTCATTGGTTTTATTGACATCATTAGGAGCTAAGTAATTTAAACTCCGATGCGGAGTTGCGTTATAATTGATAATGACATCATTCAAATCATCGATGTAACGATACGTGCTCTTGTGTCTTAACATTCTGTACAATGTCGTTTTGATGGTTCGTTGAACACGTTCCACATAATTAGCTTTAGCTGGATTTTGTGTAGTGAAAAAATAAATGTTGTCATTTTTCATCGCTTTTTTAAACCATTGGTTAGCAAACTCACTACCCTTGTCACTTCTTATTTTCATAGGTTTTACGTCTTTCAATATTTTTTTCATAGCCTTCAGCACTGATGTAGCGGTTTTATTCTTCAATGGTTTCACCCACAGCTTTCTGCTAAAGATATCTATGGCAAAGAGGAGGTATTGAATCCCATCATTTTCTTTCGCGATATTAGACATAGACATCAAATCTATATCGAACTGCTCACCGATTGAAGTTACTCTAACATTAGCGGTTTTAAACCAATGCCGAACTTGCTTTTGAATAGAATAGGAATCTTGATTATTCAACCATTGTTTAATGAAACTCAATGTGAACTGTCCGGGATGCTTCTTTTCAAGCACTTAAAACAACTTCTGCGCTCCTGAAAAAGAAGCGACATTATGTGGATTAAAATAATAATCCCTCAACAACTCTTCCTTTTGACTGGTGTCCATGATGGTTCAATACGTGAGGTATCCCAGTACAGAACTACGTCTTATATTGAGTGATGTCATACCGAAATATAATGGAAACGTCCAATCCATTCAAGGCAAAAAGCGCCCCAAAGCAAAGAAAAGAAATGCGTGTTTAGTAAAAAAAAATTGGCTGGGAAAAAAATGGCGGGAAAAAAAATTGGCGGGAAAGGAGGTGGTGTGAGGGGTTCTGTGCCCTTACTTTTATCCTACTAACCAGCCAAATAACGGCAAAATTATATTAGAAAACCGTGTATCTAAACTCTTATTAGGGTATTCAGATTATATAAGAATGTATAATTATGTGCCAATTAAAAAATATAGGTTTACTCAAGGTTTCTTTAAATACCTGTGATTGAATATGCCTAAAATAAATTATTAGTAACAGTAATTTTGGGGGTTTTGCCAGGCTGACTAAAGCTGTTTATATTGTCCCTAGAGTTTATATGTAAGTTATATATATCTGGTCGTCAGTATGTTTAAAACATGGTACATTTGGAAAATGTGCCAGTTATTAGGGGGATAGCGATGACTATTATTACTTTTATTATTATGTGTTATTTAACAGGGTTTGATATATAGGACAAGTAACTTACACAAGTTACTTGTCCCCAGTCAAATTTACTTGTCCCCGCACTTCATGTAAAAGTGATACAAAAAACAAGATCAATCAGGAAAGTGACATTACATTCCCTCAGGTGCATTCCACCAATGAAAACAAGATGGTTTTTATTTGTCATTTACAATGTCCTCACAAATGTTTTGAAATTTGTTTAGTCACAAGTTTTAAAGATTTAAAATTCATTTCTTGTTATAAAATTTAGTTATCCGTAGGACAGGTCACCTGGGACAATTAACTTGTTCCCAGTAGAATCTACATGGCACAGGACAAGGGGAAAACTGTTACTATCAAACCCTGGTTAATTGTAAATTGCCGGAAGAGGTTAACCAACTAACCAGTTATAAATTTATGTAAGCAGTTTGATTATAATAAATTTGCCTATGTTCAAAAAGGTTCGTAACTATGTTCAGGTAGTTGACAGACTTATGAAACTTATCGGCCGTTTCCAAAGGTCCATTATCATACTCTTTTTTATAGCACAGTGGCGCTGCTTGTGCAGTTTGGCGGCAGTAAAACGTCTCCCCGCGCTTGCAATCAGTACTGTTATTCATTCGATCTTTGGAGGTCGCTGAGCCCGATACTTCTAGTTAGTTATCGGTGGTACATTTTCAATTTCTTTTGTTTTCTTACTTAATTTTTGATTCGGTGGTTCCACTACTCCGGCCGATAAAAGGCCCTGGGTATTGTTTAACCACTCATAGGATATGTTGTCTGCTTTTTATACGCAGGCTTCATAACCGCTGCTCCCAACTAAATTCCATTATGTTTATTTCGCTCTTCGGGGCATTTCATTTTATTAGATACTGGGACCATACGCCGTACGACATAGGGGAATACATTAAAGAAGGCTACCTCCATGTCCACCGCCATATGCATGTCATCTTCGGGATGGTTAAAATGTTGTGCTCTTGATTTTATGAATATTGAGTTCTGCTCAACCCGGGGCTAGAGGGCGTGAGCGGTAGCTAGCATATTTTACTACCACTCATGAACAGTCTCAATCAAACCGAGACTGCAATATTTCGTATGTGTCGTGCTCGGTCGTTTCCAAAGGTCCATTATCATACTCTTTTTTTAATTGTGGCATGTACTCTGTTGATGTCGACCCTTTTTCTAAAATTCCAGTTATGTTCTACTAGTATTACAAGAAGTGGCATAATTTATTCAAATTATATTGCAGAGTTGACGGATCTTCACCTTGCATCACATAGTTGTATACTGAATGCATTTATGAAGTTTCATTGCATTCTACCAAGCCACTTGGAGATACCATCCTACAAGCAAAAAGTTAAACCAACCCTATGGTGAGAACAAAAACTTCCTTGTATTATGTTAGAAAAGTATAGATACAGGTAGTAGGTTTGAATTGCTTGTGAATATTGTCAGTCATCTTTAAAATGAATTAATAAAATTGCATAATGTATGAAATCGCCTGCATTACGCCTACCTAAAGCCCATTGGGACGGTGGCATTTGATGTTTGTCCATGATCTTTCTTGTCGTGCCCTTAATGGTTTATTCTCTTACTGCTCTGGCTTCTGCAAAGTCATTGAGTACCTTCATTGTGTCTTTCTAGGCTATTGTTTTTTTTTGTATTATATTTACACGAGCATATTTGTGTTTTACTTATATTGCCTATTGATGCTGCCTTGTTGGTTAGAGATTAGATCATGGCGGGGATTTCTTTATTTACACTGTCCTGTTTTAATGGGTTGACGGTAGGGTAAGTGTGAGGTTTGGTGCACCCTAGAACCGGTTTAAACCCCCAATGGCCTACTTTGCCACTGACCGTTCCAAGGCGGTAGCCCTATTGTCAACCCTTTTTGTGTTTGTGATGTCGTTTGCATTTATTATTGCTTTTGCCTTCTTGTTTGTCTGTTTGCGTATTTGTTTCTGTGTTTTGTGGTTTACTGTCCTCCTTGGATGCTACTTTCCCCGTCCGATCTTTTTATATTTCTTGTCATTGCTGCAATTTTTAACTACACACATATGTTCGCCATAACATTAATTCTAAGATAAAGTAGAAGTACATTTACAGACAGTTTATAGAGATAATTGAGAACATAAGAAACCGTCACTAGATTCTTTATTTACAAATAAACTATTAATGCCATCATTCGGCTTCGCACAAACACAATGCACCTTCTTCGGTTTCTTTGACGGAATAATTGAAGGATATATAAAAGACGATCTCTGTTCCTGAAATTCCAGTCAAAAATTTGATAATGATATGTACGTTCTGTTACAGAGGAGTATAGTCACTGACAACGTGTTAGTGATATATATATATACAGTGTGTGAAACAGATGCATTTACACATAAATTGTTATATGAGTCGAAACACGCGAAAACGACCCTTCAGACAAAACTATCACATTTTATGTTTTTTGATGTTTATGAAACACGGTGATTTTTTCTTTAAAAATCTCTTTATTTTATATTGATATCTTAATTAAAAATGATTTGATCTCAATTTGAAAATTAAAGATTGTACGCACCATTAATTTTGACGTTGACGTCGGCGTCTTGGACGACGTCGTTGATTAAATAACAACAAAAAACCTTAACAATTACCACTTTCTATAGCATCAACTATTAATATTAAGAAACATATTCCCTATGATATAATAATTAGGTAAACACAGAAGTGATGAGAACTTTGATTAGTAATTGATTGATTACCGGCCGACGTCATCAATTGTTACGTTATGACGTTGTCGTCTAAACGTCCGAAGGGACGTTTTTGTGTGTTGCGGCTCATATAAATTTGCATGGTAACCATATATTAATAAGATTTTAAAAGTTTTATCAAAAATAGAGAAAGGGTTGTCAGTTTTAGTGTTTATCATAGTTTCATACCTTCTTCTTCCTGGTATTTCTGAAGTTGTACTTCTTGGAAGCCATCTGACAAGAAAATGTTTGCAATGGGTTAATAAGACAAGTCTGATCCTTTGATAAGAATTAAGAAACAAATATTATGCACGTTTGAATATATTTTTTTTAAATTTGATATTTTTTTTTATTTTTACAGAAAATTGATATTTATATAAACTACATAATTTTTAAGAAATGGTATACATTTCAATGTCCTGACCACAGCTCATTCAAGTTCAGTTTATTCGACAACGTCTTTTATTGCCAATATTTCTTTGTATATATTCTGTCATGATTGGTTATACCTTTTCATCAGTGTGGATATTTTCATCAGTGTGTTTTTTTTCATCAGTGATGATAACATCGGTGTCCATTTTATCCATTTTGTGCAAAAGTTCTAATACCTGCAATTTAACATACCATGCATTTTGTTATCTGTACCATGTGCACTATGAATAAGCCAGTATAGTATATATTTGTCTGACTTGAATAGGAGGTGCTGGGAATAGAAAAGCTATATCTACTCGTTTGCTGTACTGCAAAGTACCACCCAGTGGGAGTTATTTCGCAGTATGGAACATTGCTCGGCCTTTTCCGTCAGTGGCGTGAACGCCAAATGACGTTCCGATTGTTTTACGGACATCCTCGTCAGATTCCGCCACTAGGGAATACCGATTACGGCAATTAACAAAGATGTCCGGTTCCACTTGTTTTGTTTTGTATGACGTAACGTTGTCTTGGCATTCTCGGCAAACTGGTGTAAAAAGGCGTGAATCATTAGAAATATTAATAAAGTATCATTTTAAATTATGTAATATATAGTTTAATAACCAGTGTTTTTGAGATACTGAATATATATATTGACCCCTATATATACTATATTTTTTGGAGAAGTATGTTTCATCCATCACTCCTCTTAAGCTTGTTTGTATTCAATGAAGTTTGTAAAATTAAAAAATACACTAATACAGCTGTCTACAATAAAATGGCTTAAACTGTTTCTGTTTTCAATTTAAAAAATCAAGAAAATGTATATGAAATATTTATGAAAACCTTATTTTTGTCCGTCCACTTAATTGTATTTTCCGTTCCGTCATTTTCGTGTGATTTCTGCTGCCGATCATGTGGCTGGAATAAACAAGTTAATCTATATATTAAACCAAAAGAAACCAAAATGATGGGTTCAAAATGAAATTAAGCGTTTATAATAGAAACATGAAATGCAGTTGTTAGTTATGTTGATGTATGTATAGTGATTTTAATTAATTAAATAAACTCATATAAGAATAAATACTGATAAAGGTGATCCTTTGAGAGCAACAAACACAATTCAGAGAATAAAGCAGCAGACTCGGTTTTATTGAGTCTGTTCATCAGAAGTAATGAAAGAAGCAACACTTCTCACGCCCCCTAGCACCGGCTTAGGCGGTATTCTACTTTAAAGCCACCTATATTGGGCTCGTTGGTCCCAAAGGACCAGTAAAAAATAACACTACTGATTCGTAATACGGGGAGACTTTTTACAGCCGCCACACTGCACTAAACGAACGCTAGTGTGCATGTTAATAAATACTGATAAAGGTGATCTTTGAGAGCAACAAACACAATTCAGAGAATAAATTTCAAAACAGTATCTAAAGTCGGCAGGTTACACATGTACAAACTGTTATGTCTGCAATTGGTTATGAAGCTATTGTTGAAATTTAACCTGATATATTTCTTCATTTGGAAATGTTTTTTGCAATGAAAATTCAATAATTGTTTGTATGGTGTTTTACATCATTTTCAACACAACCCGGGGCTAGAGGGCGTGAGCGGTAGTTAGCATATTTCACTACCGCTCATGAACAGTCTCAATCAAACCGAGACTGCAATATTTCGTATGTGTCGTGCTCGGCCGTTTCCAAAGGCCCATTATCATACTTTTTTTTATACATGACGGTCAACTTTCGGTGGTTGAGGCAGACCAACCACTTTGCCTGGGTAGAACCAGTACTGTACACCTCCCGCCATTCATAAGAATTGACACTTTATTTTCACGTCGTTTTTTTCACGCGTCCGTTAATATAGCTATCGGACCGGGTCAGGTCAATATGCAAGTTTATGGACCGGATGCCCTCACATTAAACAAAGATTGGAATATGCAAATGAGGTATAATATTAACATATAATTCCCCAGCCCATCACCCAAAACATAAATATAAAAAACACACACCAACCTCCAGTTTGACAAAATCTGTTCCATTTCATCATGGTCCTCGTCTACAGGATTGTAGAAGTAAACTGTTGCTGAAACCATATCAGCAACCTAAGGAATAAATGCATACATGATCAAGACAGCTGTTTTAGATTTAAATGGGTTTGAATATCAATTAATTAGGTTTTCAATTATCAATGGTAATTAGTGAGGTATGTGTCAGATTTTTTGATAGCTTCATTATTGTTATTTATTATTATTTATTTTTTTATATATATATATATATTGAAACTTTAAACAGAAGAAGGATGAACATAGAGAATGTATACATGGTAATGTGTTTGCAAAGTATGTAAACATATACAATATTGCTTTTGTTTGATAGGGAACAATTCCCAATTAAAGGCAATTAAATGGTATCCATGCCATTCCCAAAAAGGTGAAACAATTCTCCTTATGTTACTTACAATCAACGTCCAATGAGCAGACCTATTATAAATCCCAAGGATTACCTCATACTCGCTTAACTGAAAAGAAAGTTAAAATGTTGTCAGTGGTTTAAGAAATGTTAATGCATGTTTACGCAACAAGGTGATTATAGTGCTCTTAGAAAAAATGTCTTCTTGTTTTTATGCCCCCGCCCCCGAATGGTGGCATATAGTAGTTCGTCAGTCCATTTGTCCTTACAGTCATGTCCGGTAAATAACTCTGAGAATAATGGATGGATTTTCAAATAACTTTGCACAAGTGCTCACCACAACAAGACGACATGTCCGGTTCTGACATTCATCGAGGGATTTTCAAATAACTTTGCAGAAGTGTCATCACAACAAGACTGTCGCGAGAAAAATCCAGGTCAGTAGCTTCAAGGTCAAGGTCACACTTAGTGGTCAGAAGATGTCGTATGTCCCTGTATTTGATTTAAGTCATGTAAGTCGTGTCTATAACTTTGTCATCCGTTGAGGGATTTTTGTATAACGTGGTAGAAAGGTTCACCAGAACAAGATGATCTTACCATTATGCCCATGAAAATTTATAAACACGGTTCAAACTTGTGATGTCGTCACATTTTGAGTTGTGTGTATATATCATTAAGATATTCACCATCCACTTCGGGGGGTATTTGTCACTTACAGTGACATTCCTTCTTTGTATAGTATACATAACTCAAGTACATTAAATAATTTCAAATGTGTGCAACAAACTCTTCTTATCAGTGAAATATAAGGTATAGAATTACCAAATCATCGGTTTAAACCAAGAACTGGAAAATGAAGAATTAATAATAATAATTAATGCTATACATTTTTATTTAAATCTTTTAATTGTAGACTAAATTAAACTTTAACATCTAGTTTTTTAGTATGTACCTTATGATGAAAGTTTCTGACTTTCTTAAGGTCAAAAGTGCCCGTTACATTACCATGCATGGTTGTCTGGTACATATGCAAAACCTTTCTTCCTCTGTCCATCTCCTCCGTTGACAGCATATGGAGATAGCAGTCCAGTACCTAGATAAATTGAGAAGGGACCAAGGGCATATTATCACAAGCACGCGCCTGAGGTTGAAAAAAGAAACAAGATATCAAAATGGCCTCTAATGTGATTATATTTTAAACATAGCCACTATTAAAGTAGCTACCCTACCAAAAACAGCCACATTTTAAAACGGATGTACACTGTTTCTAAACCTACTGACAAGCTATATATATATAACTGAAATATTTTGAGAATCCAAATGGAATAGACGCAAAATAAACGGCTTAAAACAGGCAGGCCAAACCCGCAAACTGGAGAGTCAAATTAAAGAGTTACCAACTCATAATCACAAGTATTTTAAAAAAAAACTGAGAAGTTGTGTAAAGCAAAAGGTAAGATGCTAACAAAATGTTACTTTTCGAAATACTCCATGCGATCTTAAACAAACGATTTTTAAATGTACAGCATCAGCACATTATATTTACATTGTCGGTAAGCCATTGCCTATCTTTGAGTGACCTAATGTCGGTATCTGTCACTGTCAGTCCATACACTTTGGCAACTGGGATGTTACAGTCCTTTGGAAGGCACCACAACTTCTGCACTAGTTGATCAGCTGAAATTAAACAGGTTGATACTATTAACATCAACCTAACAATACTTCACAGGTTGTTATATGTGAACAATAAGTACATTCGAATGCACAGCTTAGCTTGACTCTTGCGTTAAAAAACCCAACTTTTATTATATGTTAATCACCACAATGTTCCTGTTAAAAGAAAGTGTTAATGTTTTCAAACAGACAAAATGGACTCATTTAAGAATATCATCCACACAGAAGCAGTAGAAATACTGATAAAGGTGATCCCTTGAGAGCAACAAACACAGTTCAGAGAATAAAGCAGCAAAGCGGTATTCTACTTTAAAGCCACCTATACTGGGCTCGCTGGTCCCAAAGGACCAGTAAAAAATAACACTACTGAAGAACGGACATGTAAAAACTAAGTTGTATACCCACTTGCTGGAGTGAAGTGGGTCATTTTGTACATGGTATTTTAGTTATGGTAGTCGTGTGAATTACAGATAGGCAATGTACCATCATAAAATATTTCATGGCATTAGTTGAAATTAGTTGATGTAATAAATATAATACGATATAAAAAACTGAATTGAATTGGTGTTTTAAGGCGCACCAACACAAAAAAAACAAAAACATATTAACAATATAATGTATTGCAATACCTTGAAAAGCATCTGCTTCGGATTGACAACCAACTTGATGGGACATATCAGTATCTATAAAAGAATAATATATGTTCAAGGTTCCTGCTGCTGCCAAAACAAAAAAATGTGTCCACTATCAAACTTACCTTAACATGGTTGTGCAGTGGAGGTTGGTGCAGGATGTGTCTTTTTTATAAAGCAAAAAAACTAAGAAAATAGAAAAAATATCTGGTATATATATATATATATATATATATATATATATATTGGTTTTGAATTTTTTTATTATAAACCAACATAACAGTAAGATACATTAAAACCGATCGTATGTATAATACAGATAGGACACTATGTTGTGTAAAATAATTTCACCACTGTCAGAGGACCCTGTAAGAAAAAAAAGAAGGCCTACCTACCCACTTACAACATTTTGGGTCGGAACACAGCAAACCAACAATTGTTTAAGATGGTCTTATGTATTGTATTATTCTTTGTTAAAATGATATAGAAGAAATGCTCTCTTTATATTTTTCGGTTATTACCTAATAACAAGATAAATAATCTTTCACATAAAAATAATTTACATGATTATGGGTCAGTTGACTGCAGCTCCACAGGAATAGAAAATCTTCCTTCGACCTCTACGTTGTCACTTGTTTCCATCTGTTGATATTGAGGGATACCTACATAATAGATTGTAATTCTTCCACTTGTTTCCATCTGTTGATATTGAGGGATACCTACATAATAGATTGTAATTCTTCCACTTGTTTCCATCTGTTGAGATTGAGGGATACCTACATAATAGATTGTAATTCTTCCACTTGTTTCCATCTGTTGATATTGAGGGATACCTACATAATAGATTGTAATTCTTCCACTTGTTTCCATCTGTTGAGATTGAGGGATACCTACATAATAGATTGTAATTCTTCCACTTGTTTCCATCTGTTGAGATTGAGGGATACCTACATAATAGATTGTAATTCTTCCACTTGTTTCCAACTGTTGATATTGAGGGATACCTACATAATAGATTGTAATTCTTCCACTTGTTTCCATCTGTTGATATTGAGGGATACCTACATAATAGATTGTAATTCTTCCTCTTGTTTCCATCTGTTGATATTGAGGGATACCTACATAATAGATTGTAATTCTTCCACTTGTTTCCATCTGTTGAGATTGAGGGATACCTACATAATAGATTGTAATTCTTCCACTTGTTTCCATCTGTTGAGATTGAGGGATACCTACATAATAGATTGTAATTCTTCCACTTGTTTCCATCTGTTGAGATTGAGGGATACCTACATAATAGATTGTAATTCTTCCACTTGTTTCCATCCGTTGATATTGAGGGATACCTACATAATAGATTGTAATTCTTCCACTTGTTTCCATCTGTTGAGATTGAGGGATACCTACATAATAGATTGTAATTCTTCCACTTGTTTCCAACTGTTGATATTGAGGGATACCTACATAATAGATTGTAAATTCTTCCACTTGTTTCCATCTGTTGATATTGAGGGATACCTACATAATAGATTGTAATTCTTCCACTTGTTTCCATCTGTTGATATTGAGGGATACCTACATAATAGATTGTAATTCTTCCACTTGTTTCCATCTGTTGAGATTGAGGGATACCTACATAATAGATTGTAATTCTTATAAATGTTATCGATTGTAATGCTTAACAAAATTACATTTAGATGCATATTTACATTTTACACACAGTTTCAATGATTCATCTAATACTAATACTAATTATAATGTGTTTGCAGATATTTTACAAACACTGCATATCTGCATATGTATGGGATATAATCATGACTGTGTCGATCATTACAGATAATGATAATTGGTTATTGGTACAATGTATATAGAGGATCTTACATGAGTGAAAGCCAGAGATATAAGTCGTCATACCCTGTTGATTAATCTGATGAACATCAGCCTCCAGTTCTGGTATTTCCTGTCTTGCAGTTGCTTTAATGAATGAATGGTGTTTTACGACACGTCGACACATAAATAGGTTATATTGTGCGCAAAAACTGATGAAAGATGAAGAAATGAAGTAGTAATTAAAAATGAATGCTTAAGTTTGTAATTCTAGAACTATAATAAATAGAACCATGATAAATCGATCATCATCAGCATTTACCTATTTACAATTCCAGTTAGAGCAAAGTTGCAAACAAGAAACAAAATCTAATATTATTTAAACACAAATGAATAATGTTCACCATTTAACATGATTTCAATGAATAATTTTACATTATTTTAAAATTTTAAGATACAAACAGTATGTGACATACTCACCCTCCTTTTCATTGTTGACATGGGTTGGCACAAATACATGTTCTTCAGAATCTTTTTTTTCTGGGAATGCCAACTCTGAAAACATTTATCATTTAAAATCATGTTAATAATCTGATAATAATTCATTTCAATATGTGGTGTTGGGGCATTTTCGGTGGGTCGGAAAGGAAACGGCAAACAAACAATTTTGTATGCATTGCCTTAGGGCTCATTGTGTTCATCGTGCGGCAGAGTTATGTCCCTTTTCTTGAAAATAACTAATCTAACCTTGCTCATGACTTAACAAAATATTGATCTATGGTCATGACAACCTATACAGTCCTGTCTTTCCTGTCTTGATTGTTAAGCCATAAAATAAACGTTATTGATGTGAATGTTTTCAGCATTAATTAAAGTGTATTTTTTCATTTACAGATAATCAATTATAGAATTTTATAATCGATCTTCAGAATCAAATCCTTTAAAAAGTAACCGATAATCAGTTGCAATCAATCGATACATCGCTAGCCATGTTGCTGCTATGCAGTGGCCATGTTTATATGAAGCATAGTCAGCATGAATTGCTTACCATTTTCTGTGAATCCCTGCTCGTATGCATCGAACATACCAAACGTTCCGTCTATGATGAGGTCTGATACCGGTTGTTTTCTTTCTTTTTTGATGGAGACAGTTCTCCAAAGACTTGTCCCGTCTTCACCACCCTTTCTGTTGTTTTTTGTCTCTTTCATTGTAGTTTCAAGTCCTTGTTTGCAGTACAGTGCGGACCTACGATGCCACCTACGTTCGGACGCTGTGGTTTCTATAGGACCCTATATATCATTTTGCCTTTTTTCCCACCCTGCCAGTCATGAAATTTCTTTTTCTTCGCTATTTAAAATATACATATATAGTTGAAATGAGGAATGGCATTTAATTCAGGAAGAAGGCTGCGATGTATTTATATTTAATACTTATAAGCATATCTGTAGTCATCGTATATTCAATTTGCTGGTGATACTGCCAAGTTTTTGCAGGAATTAACTCTATGAAATAAATGAATTTATTACTCGAAAAACGTTTATATATAGTAACACATTTAATAAATATATATATATATATATATATATATATATATATATAAATAAAGACTCTATGTTAAATTTTTTAACTCCGCCAAGCTTTCGGACTTACGTCCTTCATCAGGGCTAATTTACTACTCAATGTATACAAGTAAAACGGACGTGACGTCGTAGTGGACGCGTCACAACGTCGAGTGTAATGGCGCGCTATTCCTTCAGATTGACGCCATATGGCCGGTATGTTCGCAGCTTACTCTTCCATAACTGCTCAATGGTTTTCCGGTATTGCTCGTCCCCATTCAGTTTCTCCAAACCCATCACTCTAAAATCACTGACACTGTGTCAATCTGTATAAAAGTGTGCTGCCACCGGATCGTTGTACTGTGTCCGTATTCGGGATAGGTTCAGCAAGTGTCTCTGATACAGGGTATCGCCCGTCTCTCCTACATAGATGTACCTCTGGCAAAACCTACAGTACACTGCATACACTACATTGGTTGATTTGCAGGTGATCAAGTTCCTTACTTTGTATGTATTCCCGTTAACATCGGTGAACGTGTCAGACTCCATGATGTACGGGCATATGCAACATCGCTTCGCTCCACATGGTCGGCATGTGTTGGACTCCTTAAAGAACTGCCTATTGTGCTTCTTGTGTACCAGTATGTCTTGCAAGTTACTGTCCCTTCGAAACGCTATTATTGGTGGTTCCGGGAAATTCGCTTTCATTGTGTTGGAAGTATGAAGCGTAGGTAAGTGTTTTCGCAGAGTTAGACCTATATTTGGTAATGCTCTAGAGAACGTCAGGACTAGGGGGATTCTCTTGGTTTCTTTTTTAGCGCTGTTGTACTGTAACAATTTATCCCGTTGTTTTGCATCTACTTTCTAATGTTCTGTCTCAACAAACTTCCCATCATACCCTCTCCGTTGCAACTGTGTCTTAATGTCCGCTCTGTGCTTTTAATAGCTATATATATTTATATATTTATGTGTGTGTGGCGCAGTGGGTAGTGCGGCGGATTAGGCCCCGGGTTCAGTCCTGCGTTGTGCCACCGAGTTTCGTCGGTGTGTTCTTGGGCAAGACACTTTCCCTTAGCCTCGTCTGTCGTATGAGGACGTAAACCGGGCGGTCCCGTGTATCGGTCTATCTCTGAGCACGTTAAAGAACCATAGGAATCTATTCGATAATAAGAGTAGGGCAAGGTTCCCGGATTCCTATGTATCCTTCCTCTCTATATGGGGCGGCGGCCCTGTCCCAATTTGAGTAAACTGATTTTATCGCATTTATTTACCTGAATATTTGACACTGTACCAGTCTACGAATTTATAGCGTTGAAGGACATATGTTGTAACGCCGTTTTTTATTGGATTAGACCGTCACGTGATCATTTGAAAAAAAAATGCATCGAGGGCGATTGCGGACATTTTTTTCCACTGCTGATCGATCGGGAAAACACGTGAAATTTCTAAGTTTCCTCCTTTATTAACAGTTTTTTTTTACGTCCCATGAATTATCGCTTTCGGGAGTTTGTTTTAATGCACAAAGGCGATATTAAACTCCGTTCTCTGTGCAAATATTTCGCGAAAACCGAAAAGCACATGGCAAGGATTTTCGAAAAACAAAAATTCTTTCGAATAAATATTCTTTTTCATTCCCTTCAGAACTTGCCACATTGACTAAATAGCTGTAAATGGAGAATATTAATTTGTATTCCCTTCAGAACTTGCAGTATTTTACTAAATATGTTGTAAATTGAAAAAATATTATTTTTCATTCCCTTCAAGTTTAAAAGGTGTAACATTGAACGTGTCCATTTTTCAAAAAATGCGAAAAATGCGTAAATCACAAAGACGATCTGTGTCCACATTTCAAAAAACTTGATATTTTACCCCCAAAAAGTAATCCAAGCCCCTTTTTCTATGTATTTGTCCCAAAAGGAGACCCTTTCCCCGGAATATACCTTCCATGTGTCACATTATTAAACTTTTAAAATGTGGACACGGCCCTATAAGGCGGCATGTCCACATTTTGAAAAATTATGTTTTTCCTAAGAAAAGTGTCTTTTTTTAAAATGTGGACACGGCTCTATAAGGCGGCGTGTCCACATTTTGAAAAAGTATGTTTTTCCTAAGAAAAGTGTCTTTTTTTAAAATGTGGACACACCGCCTTATAGAGCCGTGTCCACATATACTTTTTTTATTGACAAAAGTGAATTTCTGCAAATGTGGACACGCCCCCTTATACACATTTTAAAAAAGTAAAACAGATCATATTTCTATGGGTACGAACTGTGCACCACTTGTCGCAAATTTGTTTTTATTTTGCTATGAAAGGGATTTCATGGTGAGTCTCTCACCAGATACCCAGGCAGATGTTATTGAAGCTTTTAATGACACCTCTCGGTATCTGGATGACATACTGAACACTGACAACCCTTTCTTTCCAACTATGGTTCATAATATTTATCCTAAAGAACTTCGGCTTAATAAAGAAAATATATCTAATAATAACGCTTCTTTTCTTGATTTAGATCTCTCGATTGAAAATGGTAAAATAATTAGCAAAATCTATGACAAGAGAGATGATTTTAATTTTGACATTGTTAATTATCCCCACTTGGATGGGGATGTTCCCCGAGCCACTTCTTATGGGGTTTATCTGTCTCAACTTATTCGTTTTTCTAGAGCTTGTACTCGAGTTGAGGACTTTAATATTCGTAATCTTTGTATAACTAAAAAGTAACTCAATCAGGGTTACCGTTACCATAAACTTCGTAAAACCTTTGCAAAATTTTATTATCGTAACCCTGATCTTCTTTCCAAATATAAAAGTAATTTAAGGACTCTTCTGCGACAAGGACTATCACAACCTGACTTCTATGGTGATGTGATTTATAAACTTCGTAAGATTCTAGGTCATGATCACTTTCATACTATCTTTGTTAAACTTGTTAAAAAGTTTATCAAAAGAGGTTATGACCCTATCATTTCGCAACGTACTGAAGCTTGGTGGTGGACCCTTTTACAGTTCACCACTATGCTTTCCTCTTTAATTGTACGATGACCGGACAGGCTGTGGACCCTATGATGACGCCTACACTGTCCTGTTTTAATGGGATGACAGTAGGGTACGTGTGAGGTTTGGTGCACCCTATAACCGGTTTAAACACCCAGTGGCCTACTTTGCCACTGACCGTTCCAAGGCGGTAGCCCTATTGTCAACCCTTTTGTGTTTGTGATGTCGTTTGCATTTTTTATTAATTTTGCCTTTTCGTTTGTCTGTTTGCGTGTTTGTTTTTGTGTTTTGTGGTTGACTGTCGTCCTTGAATGCTGCGTTCCCTGTCCGATATTTCTATCCTTCTTTGTTGAAATAGGCAATTTTGCCTGTTTTGGAAATGTGGACACGTAAGGTGATGATGAATTGCGGTGTTTTGGCCGTTTTTAAAATCTGGTCAGTTTTACTGTTGCAAAACCTGAAGGGAATGAAAAGGAATTTATCCCAATTTATCCCAACAAATTGGAGGGAATGAATAACATGAAACCCTTAAATTAGCACAGACGTTTCGACAACAGTTTGAAGGGAATGAATAACATCAAACCCTAAAATTAGCACAGACGTTTCAACAAAAGTATGAAGGGAATGACACCGACGTTTCGACAACACATTGAATACATGTATTATAACGGACCATTGTTTTTATTTTGTAGATTTGGAAATTGTACTGTTCAGCAGCTCGTGTTCAGTTCAGCAAACACAGTTTGGATGGACGGTAGTGTCTGGGAATAATGGGGTATGTTTCTTTCTTCTTCTTTTGCAATGTTTTTTTATATTTTAATATATGTTTATAAGATTACATTATATTTCTTATGGAAGCATAAAAGTGACAATGATGTAAATATTTATCCTTTTTTTATTTTCAGGACAATCCTGAAGTACCTCATCAGATATGGAGATCAAATAAACAGATCATATACTGGTTGAACAATAACAAGTAGCAAATTGATGGAATGTTGACACATAAATATGTTGACACATAAATACTGGATTAATGTCAATAACACTAAAGCAACATTAATACTAGCCCTTAGTGTAGTTATATCTTGCCACAGTAAACATCAGTCTAGTTGCTGGATTTAAATAACACTGGCGCGTATTACAATAACACATCAGTCTACGTTAACTTGCTGGATTTCAATATGGAATTCAACAGTAACACATCAGTCAAGTGTAACCATGCTGGAATTCGCGCAACAGTAATGCATCAGTCAAGTATAAACATGCTAGAATTCGCGCATCAGAAACACATCAGTCAAGTATAAACATGCTGGAATTCAATATAGCACATCAGTCAAATATAAACATGCTGGAATTCGTGCATCAGAAACACATCAGTCAAGTATAAACATGCTGGAATTCAATATATCGCATCAGTCAAGTATAAACATGCTGGAATTAAATATATCGCAAAACAATAACACATCATTAGCAACTTGCTGGAATAAAAATTATGTGGAAGTGACTAGGTGCAATCTTATTGATATGGATATGTGTCAACAATACCAAATAATTTAATAATTACTACAGACAAATAACAGGTATATAATAACAATTTACTAGGAATGACAATAACAATTTTTTGTTATGTGTTGCAAGTGACCATTAATAATTGTGGTCAGTCATTAATTTCTTTGAACAGTTTTACTATATTGACAATTCAATCATTGTAGATTACCAACTGAATTAGTTGAATTACTGGATCAAGCCATGCAGAATATCACACACAATATACACATCCATAAATACAATTACACATGTATTATACAGCATAGCCACTGTTGCTAAACTATACTATTAGAGGGTTACAGGTTTTTATCCTGAAATTAATCCTATATTATCACCATGAGGCAGTTGACCAGTCTATACATAATGGCAGACCATCGCCATATTAACAGTGAAATATATGCATGAGGTGGTATTCATTGGAAACACATTTACTAAAACTTCTATAGCTGTTTTCATTCCTCGCCAATTGCAACATAACGGCATGGCGGCATGGCGGCCATGGTTAAGAGGTCGGGACCTTGCCTACCAACCGGATGAAAATGAGCAAGGATTTCAATCATCTTCATGAATACATCTTCATCCTTGTGGTTCCAACGGAACACAACCTCATCAATGTGGGCAGGCAATTGCGCTTCATTTATCCCTAACATGTCTTTTAGTGGTTTTTTGGCATGAGCCCAGAATCCTTCAATATTCTGTGTATGCGCACCCGTTGCTGGGTCGACAAAGTTTTCAGAATGGTTAACTGTCTCATGGTGATAACCAAGTGTACTAAGTGTATTTTAAGCACCCCATTGATCAGTATGGATGGTAGACCCGGGGGCAACGTACTGTTGTATTAAGGGGACAAGGGTGTCCGCATTACGTCTGTCAACAAGTAGTAAAACTACTTTTTTATTATTTACATCAAACATCCCCAATACCCAATTTTCTCGCTGGGGTACAGCACCCCGGTTGTATTTACGTTTTTTACCGAACTTCGATTAATCTATTTGAACCACTACTCCCGGGCCTCCAAGTCTGAGTGGGTTTAATACGGAATGACGCGACATCAAATCTCGGTAAAAATTGAACCAGTGTTCTTGGAGCACTCTCCATTCAATAAAGCAATGGCAACATGGCCAGAAATTTTCATACAAAAAAGAAATAGCAGATGAATATATGTCTGCAAGGTGCATCTTTGCCCAAAGAAGAAACTACCTTCTCTGATACTAGTCTGAGCTTTGCAAGATAAACAGACAAACTTGTACTTATCAGCTCTACTAATGTCAAGAGTAGAAACCATCCACTGATGGCAGTGGTTGCAAAACTTTCCAGACCTAATAATCTCATGAGTCAAGGATTTATTAACACAGCCAGTAATCTTGGCTATGTCAGAAAATGATTTTTTGCAGTAATAATTATATATATATATATATATTTAGCATATTTATATGTATATATTTATTAATATGTTGATATTTATATCTAATATATGGTAATATTTAATACTGTTATTACATATTGTATTAATGTATTTATCTTCTGTCCTTTGGTCTGTCTGTCCGTCTGTCAATTATGAAAACTAATTATCTGTCCAGTCGTCCGTCCAGTCCATGTCCTCTCCCAGGATCCTCTTCATGAATTGTATCATCAGGAAGCACCTATAAGAAGAAGAATAGGTACTGCTTGTAAGCAATTCCTTGATATATCCAGGAAAATGGCTGACAAAATTCAAATTATCTTTTTTTCCGGTGCATTACAATGTATGTTAACCGGCAGTTTACAATATAAAATTCATAGGCAAAACTGCGTCTCCCAAATACGTACACCGACTCCAAATGATTGACTGTCCATAGTGGATCCTGGTCTTTAATTAAATTTAAAATGGAACTGTCATTTTCAATAGTTCCAAAAGTAAAAGTATATTGGTCTGGTGTAAAAGACATTAAAGACATTATTTGTCCAATTCGGGACTCAGTGGCATTTAGGGAAGATTATTTGGCTCGGTTCTCCTCCAGCCTGAGGAAATAGTTCCAGTACGCCATGATCCTGAAAATCATAATTAAAACATACTGAAATTTCAGTGATTTCATTGGTTAGATTTGCAAAATCACTGTCGGCAAGATTGTATGCGGTTTATGTTGTTATTTCGAAATTTATATTTTGTTATCTGTTGTTGCGTGTTAATATCATTACCTGTTATTGTCAGCTGTTACTGTTATTTAATTTGAATTACTGTTTTTCATTACCTGTTATCTGTTGCCAATTTAATGTTTTATTGTTGTGGCCCACTTCTTGCAGGTGTGTGTATATACTACCTATAACATTCTTCCAAAAAATATAAATACTGACCTATTCTTCTACTGCCTGCTGGCATGTGCAGTCACTCGGATGATCAAATGTCGGCGTGCAGCCACACAGGTTGATACCAAATGAGTCAACTTGGCACTCTATCTGATCAATTGCCTCAATGATTGCATTCTCTGCAAGTACAGAAACATTGACTGACTTCGGTATATATCTGAAGGTCATGTGGTGCGTCAATATAATATTGCGCCCAGGCAGAATCATGATAACATTTAAAATGTTCCTCCGGGTAAACCTATGAATAGGCGGATGGCGATAAATCTTTCGCACTAAAGTGTTCCTACCTGTCCATTTGGTCTTCTTGTCAGGTCCTGAGTATCCGATTAGCACTAAGTATATATATTCTATGTAGTTTTCTCTCCGCGTCATTCATCCACAGCTTTCGCTAATGGCCACTTGAGTTGAAGAGACCGCCTCCTTGCCGAGCCGCTACCAATCAGGGAGCTTGGATGGTGTCACATGACGTCTGGCTGGGTCCCATCGGCTGGGATGGCGGGAAACTGCTGACTACCCAAATCTCCAGGGAATCGAGCCGCAAGGACCTAGTGGTACCCCATGTACATTCACTACAGCACCTTGCACATCATATAACATTCAACAAGTGCCCAGGGATGGCAGTTCCCTACCCTTACATAACCTTGTGCTAACAAGTCCCTACCAATATCTCTGACTTTTTCAAACACTAACTGCATGTCGCTATTACTCCTACGCGGATGAAAACACTCCGGGCAAACATTGTCCGCATTGTTTTTTCCATAAACAATGGCATCAGAATTGTTATGTGTCAACTGTTTTAATCGATGCCTTAAATGTTGTAGATTGTTAACAAATGTGTAATTAACGCAACAGTTTTGAAATAAAGATGGTGTGTAAATAGCCCTATACCTTGTGTTTTCTGCAATCTTGGAAGTTTACAAATCCAGAAATATATTCCAAATGAAATGCACAGTTCACTATCACATCATGTACTTTTAATTAGAAAAGACACAGAAAAATCCTTATACTAACTTAATCACATGATCCATGATGAATAAAACATTGATATTAACAAACATTGTTAATAAATTGTGTAATTAATATTATTTTAACGGATTTTAGGTGTGAGCTACACACTTTTGTAATCTATATCTATGGCGGACTATCGGACGATAAATACTAAAATTTTGCAGACGAAGTGTGTGACGTAATAAAGAAGTAGTAAAGTTGACCTTGTAATTGTATTTCCAGCTAATAAAATGATAGAGAATAATTCCATTCATTGTATTTCTTGACTGCTTCCCTATCAACATAAGTAGTTTCATTCATGGAAAGTCCATGATATAATACCAGACTGCGTGCGCCAATTGTTGAAAACCGACCAATCACATGGGTTGTTACATAGTTGGTCACACAATTAGGACTGGTGTTCAACAAATTATACGTGATTATTTCTATTTTCAAATGGCCGCCGTAAAGAAAGAGAAAGTCATGAGGTGCAAACATAAATCGAAGATTTCATATATGATGACGGCTCTTACATCAAGGGTTGTCGACATAAAATTCCCATCAGTATTTTTTTTCAAACATTGCAAAAACAACAGGGATAGGATGGCCTTAGATCGCTCACCTGGTAATCATGGAAATAAGTCTGCTGTGTCTAGTCTGGCATGGGTAATTTTTTAATTTGTCCCACTTCTATGAATGAAATTTTATAAAAATGGGGCGGGGTGGTGGGGGACGGGGCTCTATTAACATTCTAAACAAATATGGTAAAGATCAGATAAAAAATGAAGTAACTACAGATTTAACAAAGGAAATACAATATAGAATTTTTCAGCAAATCAAGGGCCATAACCTGTCGTTACTAACAAAATCTAGCTGGTTTTCGAACTTGTCCGAGATTTCATTGATATACCGCGATTTGCACAACTAGACATCATACTGAGGCTTCCTGCCAAATTTTGTAGAAAGTTTAGGAGGAGTAGCGCCGACAAGAAATTTAAATGTGAAAGTGGCATAACTACGTCATAAATCAGCGAACTGGGAAAAAGCGCGATATGCACAACTAGACATCTTACCGATGCTTCCTGCCAAGTTTCGTCGAAATCCAACAAGGCTTTAGGAGGAGTAGAGCCGACAAGAAATTTAAAAAGTAAAAATGTCAAGGGGCCGTAACTCCATCAAAAATCAACGAACCGAAAAAAATAATGAAATAAAAAAAAATATATAATTTTTTTTTTTTTAAAAACAACAACAAAAAAATAAACAAATAACGTTTAAAACAATAAACCAATAAATATATCAAATACAAAAATAAAAAAATAAAAAAATAAAAGTTATCAAAAAATAAATAAAAAAATAAAATATATACAAATTTAAACAAAAAAAATGTACAAATAATAAAAAAAAAAAATACTAATAATAAAAAAAAAGGCAAAACATCGTAAAGATCAGATGAAAAATGAAAGCCCTGTCGTATTAACGAGGCAAAACTTAGCATTTTTAACTAAATCAAGGGCCATAACTCCGCTGTTACTAGTCCGATCTGGCTGGTTTTCGAACTTGTGCGAGCTTTCATTGATATTAAGAATATGTTAAAGTTTTGTAAAGATCGGATGAAAAATGAAGGCCCTTGGCCAGTAGAGCTAAAAATCATCAGCTCCAGAAAGTAGGTCAAGGTCATAGATGAAATCCATGGATCCAAAAAGATGCACTACCCAAGACACAACTATGTCAAAATAGAATATGTTTTCTTCCAAAGATTAAGCTATAAACTAGGTTTAAAACATCTAGTGCATAATTATAGTTCATGAGAGAGTGATGTAAATGTAACAATTAAAGTTATCTGCCGTTTGCTTGGATGGTGAAGGTCACATCCACATTTGCTTTGTCACGTTGCAATGTACCACTCAAGATACAACTATAAGCAAAGAGTGCATACAGTTTGTGAAAAAGTGACCTAGACGCAAAAGTTGAAGGTAACAATTAAGTTAACTGCCCTTTTCTTGGAGGGTCAAGGTCACTTTCACATTTGCTTTGTCACGTTGTGATGTACCACTCAAGATACAACTATAAGCAAAGTTTTAAAGGTCTAGTGCATACAGTTTGTGAAAAAGTGACCTAAATGCAAAAGTTGAACCTAAAAATTATTAAGGTATCTGCCCTTTGCTTGGAGGGTCAAGGTCACTTCCACATTTGCTTTATCACGTTGCGATGTACCACCCAAGATACAACTACAAGCAAAGTTTGAAAGGTCTAGTGCATACAGTTTGTGAGAAAATGACCTAAACGCAAAACTTGAATGTTGACGCCTCCGCCGCCGACGGAGAAGCAACACCTATGTCTCGTTTTTTTCTTCGAATAGGCGAGACAAAAACTGTTTTCCGGCCTTGAGACTATTCAAGCCAGTAGAGTGATACAGGCCTTCTTGTGCATCTTGTTCCCGGAAGACTACTTAATACACGCCACTCTGTAAATGACATAATTTTAGACATGGAAGTCATCTTGAGTGACAGTTTGGCCATGAACACAAATCACAAATCTGTCTATCCATCAGCAATTTCATAATATAATATTCTAGTCTAGATTTGAAACAGTTTAATGACAATTGATCACAATATATTTGGAATAGATTGACCCTCTAAGATTTTGGTAGATCGCCAAGTTGGCTAAAACTATGTAAAATGTATGGAAATTTGATCGTGCAAATATCCATACAGTCTTTCCTATCAAACCTTGCATTCTCAGTACTTTTAGTACTTAGATTTATCATATATTATGTAGGGGGAATAACCCTGCAAGTGATGTGGCAAATATCGCCGCCAGATGTCGCACCGTTTCACTTTGCACGTAATGAAATCAGTTTGCATCGCACCGACTGTGTTTTCGCCCGATCATTTCACTTCGAACCGTATCAGTTGACTTTGTAACGAATGAACCGAGTTTACACGTCGCATCGAATCAATATGTACGTCATCAAATGACTTTGCGTCGTACGGTTTGAAATTTTACATCGTATCATTTCACTTCGAACCGTATCAATTCACTTTGTAACGAATGAACCGAGTTTACACGTCTCATCGAATCAATATGTACGTCATCAAATGGCTTTGCGTCGTATGGTTTGAAATTTTACATCGTATCATTTCACTTCGAACCGTATCAATTCACTTTGTAACGAATGAACCGAGTTTACACGTCGCATCGAATCAATATGAACGTCATCAAATGACTTCATGTTGAATTAAATGGCCTGTCATTGAATGGTTTGTAACTATCCACTTTTTGACGGTTATGGCTTCCCATATTAAGGAATGTTTATAATTTCCTACCATTTTCGGTAAGTGGTTAGCACCTTAGTCAACAAGCAACCATCTAGAGTCTTACATACATATAGATTGTATCAAACCGTTTCTTTTTGAATATGTAAAATTGAAATGGTGTAATGCAGGCTGAGGGTTATAAATGCTCATTATCCTTCGCCAGTTGCCATAGCGGGGATTTTTTCCTTTCATAAACTGGGGCCGATATTCCAACCATTCCCATAGCAAAAAAGACCTTTTTCCGCTCTTTGGCTGAGAAAATTCCCCTAAGCTAAAAATAATAATAAAAAGCCCTGTTGGTTAAACAAACTTTAAAATGGCTGAATCTTTGGCAAGTTGGCTGAAGTCATTTCGACTGATGTAAATAAATGTTTACATAGTGTTCATAGCAGTTTTAACTTACTCCAAAATGCATTTTGCTCTTTCAATTCTTTCCATGCAGTGTTTGACAAATGGCCTTGGTCTGTTGTGCAACCAGGTAGGGACATTGTCATTGTACTTCCTGTAGCTTGAAAGACTGACTTGGTTTGTTACCACATAACTACAGAATCAAAAAGTTACATTTAAATGTCTTAATAGCTATCTAGATATAGATCGGTAGTATAGTTAATGAAATGTGTAAGAACTTAGTTTCTATATCGTTTGTCCTTTGAGTTGCGTCTGTTGTCTGGTCACGCTAAAAGCGATCATTAATTGACTTCATCAAACCACATAACTACAGAATCAAACAGTTACATTTAAATGTCTTAATAGCTATCTAAATATAGATCGGTAGTATAGTTAATGAAATGTGTAAGAATTTAGTTTCTATATCGTTTGTCCTTTGAGTTGCGTCTGTTGTCTGGTCACGCTAAAAGCGATCATTAATTGACTTCATCAAACTTTAACTTCTTGCCTTACTGCCGTTAAAGATCACGTTAAACTATATTGTGATATAACTTATGAAAACTCTGGGATTAATTTATTTTGGTCTATAAAAAAATCAGGAGACGTTCTTGATAAAATGTTCAAGAAAGGTCAAGTTTCATCAATAAGCACTTATGACTTCTCTACACTATATACAACCTTACCACATCACCTTATTAAAGACAAGCTAATTTCTCTTATTCAAAAAACATTTGCTAGAGAAAATACTACATTTTTGGCATGTAATAATATAAAAGCGTTTTTTACTAACGGCAGTTTTGACAATAATACTATGTGGACTTGCTATGAAGTTTGTGAAGCACTCATCTTCCTATTAGATAATATTTTCGTCAGGTATGGAACTACCGTTTATAGACAGATTGTTGGTATCCCTATAGGTACGAACTGTGCACCACTTGTCGCAGATTTGTTCTTATTTTGCTATGAAAGGGATTTCATGTTGAGTCTTTCACCAGATACCCAGGCAGATGTTATTGAAGCCTTTAATGATACCTCTCGGTATCTGGATGACATATTGAACATTGACAACCCTTTCTTTCCAACTATGGTTAATTATATTTATCCTAAAGAACTTCAGCTTAACAAAGCTAATATATCTGATAATAACGCTTCTTTTCTTGATTCAGATCTCTCGATTGAAAATGGTAAAATAATTAGCAAAATCTATGACGAGATGATTTCAATTTTGACATTGTTAATTATCCCCACTTGGATGGGATGTTCCCCGAGCAACTTCTTATGGGGTATATGTGTCTCAACTTATTCGTTTTTCCAACTGGGGAGCACAAGGAGCAGCCAAAGGTGTCTAATGGCCCTATTGAGCTGCATAACAAATTCGAACAGCTCATGGACATTTCAGAGCCGGCAGCTGCACTGCCACTTCCATCCTCTCATGAAAGGTTAGTTGAGGTGCCACTTCAGCTGACTTCTTCCGGGGAGGAGGATCCATCAGTGGAGATGTCGCTGCTTGAGTCTCCTAAGACCTCTCCTAAATCTAAAGCCAAAAATAAAAACAAAATTAAAAATCGCCTTAGCGCTAAATAATGGGTAAAACTAATAAGATCATTCAATGGAATTGTCGAGGTTTGAAACCAAATTATGATGAAATCAGCTTAATTTTAAATGAACACAACCCTTTAAACAATACTCACTATACAATCATATTTGTGATACCGGGGACAAGGCCACTGGTGGAGTTTCGATAATCGTTAATCGAAACATTCCTCACAGACCTGTTGCCTTGAAAACAAATTTGCAAGCTATTGCGGTCAGTGTTACTATGCACAGAGTCATAACAATATGTTCCTTATATTTACCACCTAGTTCTTCACTAGACCCTAAAGATCTAAATCACCTAGTTGCACAATTGCCATCACCTTTTATACTCTTGGGCGATTTTAATGCACACAACTTTTTAATAATAAGTCACATACTTACTTACATCCTGCTACAGGCTCTCATTCTTCCATTGATTTAACAATATGCGATCCAACGCTTTTGATGGATTTTTCGTGGAGTGTTGGAGACGACCTCTGTGGAAGTGACCACTTCCCCATATTTCTTGAAAATATCGGCCCTCCACTTCTCGAAGAAACGCAACGATGGAAACTTCGCAAGGCTGATTGGACTACGTTTCAATCTCTTTGCGAAGAACAATTAAAGCCTTCCGTTTTCAAGGAAGTCGAAGACGCAACTGCTCTTTTTACCAAAACTCTTCACGATATAGCTGATCAAACCATTCCAAAAACCTCGGCAAATCCTAAACGCCCACATAAACCATGGTACGACGATGATTGCAAAAAGGCAGTCAGCGATCGTAAAGCTGCATTAAATAATTTTAACTTGCGGCCAACTCAAACTAATTTAGATAACTTTAGAGTTTTTCGTGCGAAAGCCCGTCGTACTATTAAGGATAGCAAGAGGAAATCCTGGAGAACTTACGTCTCTAGGCTGAATTCTCGCTCATCTCTTAAGAAGACATGGGACATGGTCCGGAAAATAAGTGGTAAAGGTAATTCTAGTACTGTAAATCATCTTAAAACAGATAATGGAGATATAACATCTGTCAAAGATATTACAAACACTTTGGCAGAAACTTTTTCAAAAAATTCTTCTTCTGAAAATTGTCAACCAAATTTTCTGAAAAATAAGAAACAAAAAGAACAGAAGAAGCTGAACTTCAAGTCGAAAAACTTGGAAAAATACAATAAACTATTCACTCTCAAAGAACTTCGAGAGTCCCTTAAAAAGGCTCATGATACATCAGCTGGTCCTGATGATATCCATTATCAATTACTAAAACATTTACCTGAATCCTGTCTCTCTACCCTTCTTGATATATTTAATAAGGTTTGGGTGACGGGAATCTTCCCCGATTCTTGGCGGGAAGCAATCGTTATTCCAGTCCCCAAACCTGGAAAGGATCATACGGACCCAATAAATTATCGCCCAAACGCTTTAACGATTTGTATATGTAAAACCATGGAACGAATGATTAATGAGAGACTCGTTTGGTACCTGGATTCCGGCGCCAACGAGGCACAACAGACAATCTCATAAGATTTGAATCGTTTATTAGGGAAGCTTTCATAAAAAAAGAACATCTAGTCGCTGTATTTTTGACTTGGAGAAAGCTTATGATACAGCATGGAAGTACGGTATTATGAATGATCTACATGACATTGGTCTTAGAGGCCGATTACCCATTTTTATAGAGAAATTCTTAGATGATAGACAGTTTCGTGTCCGAATGGGTTCAACCCTCTCTGATATTCATGAACAGGAGATGGGTGTTCCACAGGGCAGCATACTCTCTGTCACACTTTTTAATATAAAGATTAGCAGTATAGTAAAATGCATCAATCCAGGTGTGGATTGTTCGCTATATGTTGACGACTTTGTTATATGTTATCGTGCAAAAAACATGAATACTATCGAGAGACAATTACAACAAGGTCTGAAGTTTATTGAGACATTGTTGTAATTCTCTCTCGATAGTATTCATGTTCTGATGAAAATGGTTTTAAATTTTCTAAATCTAAAACTAATTGTATGCACTTTTGTCAACTTCGTAAACATCATGAAGACCCTCATCTAACACTGGATGGGTCACCAATACCAGTAGTGGATGAGACGAAATTCCTTGGTCTTATTTTCGACCGTAAATTACCGTTTATACCACACCTTAAATACTTGAAGGCCAAATGCCTTAAAGCTCTTAACTTACTTAAAGTTGTTGCAAACACTAATTGGGGAGCAGATCGAAAAGTCCTCTTGCGACTTTACAGATCTCTTATCAGATCCAAGCTGGACTACGGCTCAATAGTATATGGATCGGCTCGCAAGTCGTACTTGCATATGCTCGACCCTATACATAATCAAGGATTACGACTCGCCATAGGTGCCTTTCGTACATCACCAGCCGAAAGTCTATATGTTGAAGCCAATGAACCATCACTGTCTCATAGACGAGACAAATTAGCTCTTCAATACGCCATAAAATTAAAGTCTAACCGTTCAAACCCAACTTTCGATAATGTTTTTAATCCTAGTTGTGAACCTCTTTTTGATCGAAAACCGAAGGCCATTCGACCATTTGGTCTTCGTATTGGACCAAAATAAAGAGACACTGAAATCGACCTAAATTTTATTGCCAAGTACAAAGTACCACAAATTCCACCGTGGACTTTGGAAAGTCCAACAGTTATTTTTGATCTTTGTAATAATAACAAATCCAGTACAGACCCTACTGTCTTTCAAAGCAAATTTAATGAAATTATATCGAAATACAGTGACTTTCAACATATCTACACAGATGGCTCTAAAGATGGAGATAAGGTAGCTGCAGCAGCTGTTCACAAACACAGCATAAAGAGCCGCCTGCCTGACAAGGCCTCGATATTTTCAGCTGAACTTAAGGCAATTGAACTTGCCTTAAATTATATTCAGGAATCTGATGATGACCATTTTGTAATCTTTTCTGATTCCCTTTCATCTCAGATGATGATTTCTAAGGTTTAAAGTCCCTCTACCATATGAGCCCCCGGGAAGAATCCCCCGTTGGCTCGGCATTATGTCTGGACTATTGCGTGAGTGATTGTGTGTAGTGCTATGTAGCTATGTAGCTATCTACAGTCTACTTGAAGCAGATATAGTGCTGCCACACTGGAATACCACGCCGTAGTACGTGATACCCCACCCAGACACATTATTCTGACACCGGGTTGACCAGACGGTTTTTGACCAGACGTAGTACTACCCATTATTTGCTTGTCAGGCATGGGTTACAAGTAACTACTCCATTTTTAAAGTCTTTGGTATGACGCGGTCAGGGGACTCGAACCCACGACCTCCCGAATGCAAGGCAGACACTATAACCACTACACCACAATGCTTCGGTCCTTTCATCTCTTCAAGCACTGGGTAATATGAAACATGATAACCCAGTTGTGCTTCAACTTTTAGAAAAGTACAATTCTCTTATAATTGATAATGTTATTATTTTCTGCTGGCTTCCAAGCCATGTAGGAATACGTGGTAATGATAGAGCTGATAGTGCTGCTAAGGCAGCATTAGATTTACATATATCTAATACCAAATTACCTTATACTGATTTTAAAAGTTGTATTAACACATATATTCGTAACTCTTGGCAAACCGCTTGGGATTTGTCAGTTAACAATAAACTCCATTCAATTAAACCGTTACTCGGAGAATGGCGTTCTTCTAGTAGACCCGTTCGTCGAGAGGAAGTTGTCCTAGCCCGGTGCAGGATATGGCATACACGTTATACTCATTCATATTTATTACAAGGTGAGCAATTACCAGAATGTATACCCTGCTTTGCACCGTTAACGGTCAAACACATCTTATTGGAATGTGTAGACTTTGATCCTATGCGTCAAAGGTACTACAATGTTAATACTATGAAAGAGTTATTTGATACAGTAGATTTTAGTCTTGTTTTAGATTTCCTGAAAGAGATCAGACTATATAAATCATTGGTATGTGTTCTTATATATATATATTTGTTTATATACCCGTTGACGGGCATTCGTTGATTTACATACATAGTTTATATTACACCTAATCATCCCTTATTTTTTAATAGTTTTATCTTTATATATTTACATTAATTTTTAATTAATACTTCATTTCTTCATTTTTCATCAGTTTTTGCGCACAATATGACCTATTTATGTGTCGACGTGCCGTAAAACACCATTCATTCATTCATTCGTTTTTCTAGAGCTTGTACTCGAGTTGAGGACTTTAATATTCGTAATCTTTGTATAACTAAAAAGTTACTCAATCAGGGTTACCGTTACCATAAACTTCGTAAAACCTTTGCAAAATTTTATTATCGTAACCCTGATCTTCTTTCCAAATATAAAAGTAATTTAAGGACTCTTCTGCGACAAGGACTATCACAGCCTGACTTCTATGGTGATGTGATTTATAAACTTCGTAAGATTCTAGGTCATGATCACTTTCATACTATCTTTGTTAAACTTGTTAAAAAGTTTATCAAAAGAGGTTATGACCCTATCATTTTGCAACGTACTGCATGCTTGGTGGTGGACCCTTTTACAGTTCGCCACTATGCTTTCCTCTTTAATTGTACGATGACCGGACAGGCTCTGGACCCTATGATGACGCCTGCCTAAAGCCCATTGGGACGGTGGCGTTTGATGTTTGTCCATGATCTTTCTTGTTGTGCCCTTAATGGTTTATTCTCTTACTGCTCTGGCTTCTGCAAAGTCATTGAGTACCTTCATTGTGGCTTTCTAGGCTATTGTTTTTTTTTGTATTATATTTACACGAGCATATTTGTGTTTTACTTATATTGCCTATTGATGCTGCCTTGTTGGTTAGAGATTAGATCATGGCGGGGATTTCTTTATTTACACTGTCCTGTTTTAATGGGATGACAGTAGGGTAAGTGTGGGGTTTGGTTCACCCTAGAACCGGTTTAAACCCCCAGTGGCCTACTTTGCCACTGACCGTTCCAAGGCGGTAGCCCTATTGTCAACCCTTTTTGTGTTTGTGATGTCGTTTGCATTTATTATTGCTTTTGCCTTCGTGTTTGTCTGTTTGCGTGTCTGTTTCTGTGTTTTGTGGTTTACTGTCCTTCTTGAATGCTACTTTCCCTGTCCGATCTTTTTATATTTCTTTTACTGTCCTCCTTGAATGATATTTTCCCTGTCCGATCTTTTTATATTTCTTTTCTTTACATATCTAAATTAAATAAAAATAATAAAATCTAATATATTATGGAGCAAGGTCCCATAAGGCAACACATGCTCCAGAGAGAGCACCTTTTTAGTCGTTAGTATTTTACATCATTTACAAATGTTATTAAAAACAGTTTCACTATGAAATTTTGAAAGATAATGACTATATGGATTAAAAAATTCATGTCAGTAAAAGAATCTAATTTCTTTTTCGTAATCAGTACTGTTGTGAATAACTGGAAAATATGTTATGTATTAGTGTATTTAATAAGTATTGAAATTAATGTGTATTATTAACATAAGTATTAATTATCTATCACCAGAACTGAAATGTTGTTTGCATTTATTATGTCCAGCACCAGAAATAAGCAAATTTTTACATTTGATTTGTTAACTTACCTGGATTGTGTCTAAAACATAAAAAGAAAAATACACAAAATACCTTTTATTTAAATGTATTTTATTTTATGCTTATGCAGTGAAAACTGAACCAAGGTTAATGAAAAATGAAATTATGACCCCCTTTCATACTTAGAAATCTTGGTTAAAGCTTTTATGTAATTGATGGAAACCTTGTTTATCAATTGTAATTCCACCAAAGTCGAGCATCTGTAACAGAAGCTGAACTTCAAGTCGAAAAACTTGGAAAAATACAATAAACTTTTCTCTCTCAAAGAACTTCGAGAGTCCCTTAAAAAGGCTCATGATACATCAGCTGGTCCTGATGATATCCATTATCAATTACTAAAACATTTACCTGAATCCTGTCTCTCCACCCTTCTTGATATATTTAATAAGGTTTGGGTGACGGGAATCTTCCCCGATTCTTGGCGGGAAGCAATCGTTATTCCAGTCCCCAAACCTGGAAAGGATCATACGGACCCAATAAATTATCGCCCAATCGCTTTAACGAGTTGTATATGTAAAACCATGGAACGAATGATTAATGAGAGACTCGTTTGGTACCTGGAGTCCAACAAACTGATAACAAAGTATCAAAGTGGATTCCGGCGCCAACGAGGCACAACAGACAATCTCATACGATTTGAATCGTTTATTAGGGAAGCTTTCATAAAAAAAGAACATTTAGTCGCTGTATTTTTTGACTTGGAGAAAGCTTATGATACTGCATGGAAGTACGGTATTATGAATGATCTACATGACATTGGTCTTAGAGGCCGATTACCCATTTTTATAGAGAAATTCTTAGATGATAGACAGTTTCGTGTCCGAATGGGTGCAACCCTCTCTGATATTCATGAACAGGAGATGGGTGTTCCACAGGGCAGCATACTATCTGTCACACTTTTTAATATAAAGATTAACAGCATAGTAAAATGCATCAATCCAGGTGTGGATTGTTCGCTATATGTTGACGACTTTGTTATATGTTATCGTGCAAAAAACATGAATACTATCGAGAGACAATTACAACAATGTCTCAATAAACTTCAGACCTGGTCTGATGAAAATGGTTTTAAATTTTCTAAATCTAAAACTAATTGTATGCACTTTTGTCAACTTCGTAAACATCATGAAGACCCTCATCTAACACTGGACGGGTCACCAATACCAGTAGTGGATGAGACAAAATTCCTTGGTCTTATTTTCGACCGTAAATTAACGTTTATACCACACCTTAAATACTTGAAGGCCAAATGCCTTAAAGCTCTTAACTTACTTAAAGTTGTTGCAAACACTAATTGGGGAGCAGATCGAAAAGTCCTCTTGCGACTTTACAGATCTCTTATCAGATCCAAGCTGGACTACGGCTCAGTAGTATATGGATCGACTCGCAAGTCGTACTTGCAGATGCTCGACCCTATACATAATCAAGGATTACGACTCGCCTTAGGTGCCTTTCGTACATCACCAGCCGAAAGTCTATATGTTGAAGCCAATGAACCATCACTGTCTCATAGACGAGACAAATTAGCTCTTCAATACGCCATTAAATTAAAGTCTAACCCTTCAAACCCAACTTTCGATAACGTTTTTCATCCTAGTTGTGAACCTCTTTTTGATCGAAAACCGAAGGCCATTCGACCATTTGGTCTTCGTATTAAACCAAAATTAAGAGACACTGAAATCGACCTAAATTTGATTGCCAAGTACAAAGTACCACAAATTCCACCGTGGACTTTGGAAACTCCAACAATTATTTTTGATCTTTGTAATAATAACAAATCCAGTACAGACCCTACTGTCTTTCAAAGCAAATTTAATGAAATTATATCGAAATACAGTGACTTTCAACATATCTACACAGATGGCTCTAAAGATGGAGATAAGGTAGCTGCAGCAGCTGTTCACAAACACAGCATAAAGAGCCGCCTGCCTGACAAGGCCTCTACCTTTTCAGCTGAACTTAAGGCAATTGAACTTGCCTTAAATTATATTCAGGAATCTGATGATGACAATTTCGTAATATTTTCTGATTCCCTTTCATCTCTTCAAGCACTGGGTAATATGAAACATGATAACCCAGTTGTGCTTCAACTTTTAGAAAAATACAATTCTCTTATAATTGATAATGTTATTATTTTCTGCTGGCTTCCAAGCCATGTAGGAATACGTGGTAATGATAGAGCTGATAGTGCTGCTAAGGCAGCATTAGATTTACCTATATCTAATACCAAATTACCTTATACTGATTTTAAAAGTTGTATTAACACATATATTCGTAACTCTTGGCAAACCGCTTGGGATTTGTCCTTTAACAATAAACTCCATTCAATTAAACCGTTACTCGGAGAATGGCGTTCTTCTACTAGACCCATTCGTCGAGAGGAAGTTATACTAGCCCGGTGCAGGATAGGGCATACACGTTATACTCATTCATATTTATTACAAGGTGAGCAATTACCAGAATGTATACCCTGCTTTGCACCGTTAACGGTCAAACACATCTTATTGGAATGTGTAGACTTTGATCCTATGCGTCAAAGGTACTACAATGTTAATACTATGAAAGAGTTATATGATACTGTAGATTTTAGTCTTGTTTTAGATTTCCTCAAAGAGATCAGACTATATAAATCATTGTAATGTGTTCTTATATATTTATACTTGTTTATATACCCGTTGACGGGCATTTGTTGATTTACATACATACTTTATATTACACCTTATCATCCCTTATTTTTTAATAATTTTATCTTTATATATTTACATTAATTTTTAATTAATTCTTCATTTTCATCTTTTTTTTGCGCACAATATGACCTATTTATGTGTCGACGTGCCGAAAAAAAAAAACCATTCATTCATTCATTCTGTAACATTGGCGGCGCTCTTGTTTATTTTGCCGTACGTGGGGTTGGAGTATATTTAAATAACCGCTGCTCCCAACTAAATTCCATTATGTTTATTTCGCTCTTCGGGGCATTTCATTTTATTAGATACTGGGACCATACGCCGTACGACATGGGGAATACGTTAAAGAAGGATGACTCCATGTCCACCGCCATATGCATGCCATCTTTGGTGTGGTTAAAATGTTGTGCTGTTGATTTTATGAATATTGAGATCTGCTCAACCCGGGGCTAGAGGGCGTGAGCGGTAGCTAGCATATTTCACTACCGCTCATGAACAGTCTCAATCAAACCGAGACTGCAATATTTCGTATGTGACGTGCTCGGCCGTTTCCAAAGGTCCATTATTATACTCTTTTTTATGGACCCTTATACATCAACTTTATCTTTAGCCAGTAGAGAGTGCACATGCCCTCTTGGGCCTCTTGTTATTGTGTTATTCCGAGACAAATACATACATTGACAAAAAATTTAAATAATGAATCATTCAGATGACTTATGATGCGTTTATTTACTTTTTGTAATATAATACATGCATACCTCTTGAGATTTCACACTGTCAAAATCCTCAAGGTTTTCTTCTTTTGGACAGGCTTTCACACTTTTTCGAAAGTAAATGAAATCCTCTGGATGCATGTCATTCCAATCTTCAACCTTTGTAATGATAAAAATGTTATCATCTGTTAACAGTTTATGACTGGTATTCAGAAATAATGAAAGTTTAAGATTTCGGAATTAACATTTTTCGTTTGTTATCACATTGCAAATGATACACTTTCGACAGGCGTATTTTGTGTCAAAAGCACACTGTTGTCTTATAGACTTTTCATAAAAAAGGATAACAATATCGGACAGGGAAAGCAGCATTCAAGGACGACAGTCAACCATAAAACACAAAAACAAACACGCAAACAGACAAACGAATAGACAAAAGTAATAAAAAATGCAAACGACATCACAAACACAAAAGGGTTGACAATAGGGCTACCGCCTTGGAACGGTCAGTGGCAAAGTAGGCCACTGGGGTTTAAACCGGTTCTAGGGTGCACCAAACCTCACACTTACCCTACTGTCATCCCATTAAAACAGGACAGCGTAAATAAAGAAATCCCCGACATGATCTAATCTCTAACCAACAAGGCAGCATCAACAGGCAATATAAGTAAAACACAAATATGCTCGTGTAAATATAATACAAAAAAAACAATAGCCTAGAAAGCCACAATGAAGGTACTCAATGACTTTGCAGAAGCCAGAGCAGTAAGAGAATAAACCATTAAGGGCACGACAAGAAAGATCATGGACAAACATCAAACGCCACCGTCCCAATGGGCTTTAGGTAGGCGTCATCACAGGGTCCAAAGCCTGTCCGGTCATCGTACAATTAAAGAGGAAAGCATAGTGGCGAACTGTAAAAGGGTCCACCACCAAGCATGTATTACGTTGCAAAATGATAGGGTCATAACCTCTTTTGATAAACTTTTTAACAAGTTTAACAAAGATAGTATGAAAGTGTTGATATTATATAAAGATTGTTCATCAGTCACTTACACATTTCTCAACTCTATCCTGGTCCATTGGGTAATAAAAAGATCCGACAGGGAAAGTAGCATTCAAGGAGGACAGTAAACCACAAAACACAGAAACAAACACGCAAACAGACAAACAAGAAGGCAAAAGCAATAATAAATGCAAACGACATCACAAAAACACAAACAGTTGATATTATATAAAGATTGTTCATCAGTCACTTACACATTTCTCAACTCTGTCCATTGGGGAATCCGTCTTATCAGCACAGTCTTTGCATGCAATTCCGTATAGTTTTTTCTTTAGGAAAGAACCGTCTGTCTGATTGGGACGGGATGGGTTGACCTAGTGTACTGCAGATGGTTGGCACCATTGACTTCAGAGCCCTTTTTTGTTTTTTGTCTCTTTCATTGTATTTTAAGTCCTTGTTTGCAGTGCAGTGCGGACCTACGATGACATTGCGCTCGGACGCTGTGGTTTCTATAGGACCCTATGTCTCATTTTTGCAGACTGAGGGGAGATTTAAAGATCAATTTTATAGCATGCTTGCAGTGGTCCACAATTGCCACTATATAGTGATTTGTGTAAGCTGTACATGTGTTTGTTACTGATGTTGCCACAATATATAGTGATTTGTAGAGCGTGTAATGATGTTATAGACTTCAATGATCGAAATCAAGTTATTACAAGTAAACCCCCAGTGGCCTATTTTGCCACTGACCGTTCCAAGGCGGTAGCCCTATTGTCAACCCTTTTGTGTTGTCTTTGCCTTCTTGTTTGTCTGTTTGCGTGTTTGTTTCTGTGTTTTGTGGTTAACTGTCCTCTTTGAATGCTACTTTCCCTGTCCGATCTTTTTGTATTTCTTTCTTCAGCAGGGTTTTCGTTATCACAAACTACGTAGATCTTTCTCTAAATTCAACCGCCGCAACGAGAGCCTCCTGGAAAAGTACAACACCAACCTTAAGACACTTCTGCGACGAGGCATATCACAACCCTCATTTTATGGAGATGTGGTCTATAAACTTCGAAAGTTACAGGGGTCTGACGGGTTTCCTGACCGCTTTACAAATTTAATCAGGAAGTTCGTCAGAAAAGGATATAACCCTTTGGTTTTACAGCGCACTGCATGTTTAGTGATTGACCCCTCTACAGTCAGTCATTACGCTTCACTTTTCACTTGTGCGATGACTGGACTACCTCTTGGGACTCTATGATTGTACCAACTGAAACCCCAACTAAGGGAGGTGGGTGCATGAGCTTTCGTCCCTCGGGTTTTCTGGTCGTACCCTAGATTGGTTTTCTCTTTAGCTGCAACTACTATGGTTGTTCAGTACGATTCTGGATACTGTCGTCCTTGAATGCTGCTTTCCCTGTCCGATCTTTTTATATTTCTTTGTATTACATATATTAAAAATGAGATATAGGGTCCTATAGAAACCACAACGTCCGAACGCAATAGCATCTTAGGTCCGCACTGTACTGCAAACAAGGACTAGAAACTACAATGAAAGAGACAAAAAACAACAGCAAGGGTGGTGAAGACAGGGTTACCGACTTGGAACGGTCAGCAGGCAATAAGGCCTACTGGTTAGCTTGAATCGATTTTATATGTGCACAATCCTCGCTATTATCTTGTCTTCAGCGCCCAAATAGACAAAAGCAAAATACTTCTCATTACTAGACCTCAAATCAGATTATTGGCAAGTAGCCATGCACGAAGATGACGTTGAAAAGACAGCTTTTGCTTGTCATAGAGGTCTATTTCAATTCAATGTCATGCCTTTTGGGTTAATCAATGCACCAGCTGTATTTCAAGAACTTATGTCACAAGTTCTTGCTGGGTTAGACAATTTCACAACTGCTTATCTTGATGAAAGTTGTATTAACACATATATTCGTAACTCTTGGCAAGCCGCTTGGGATTTGTCAGTTAACAATAAACTCCATCCAATTAAACCGTTACTCGGAGAATGGCGTTCTTCTAGTAGACCCATTCGTCGAGAGGAAGTTGTCCTAGCCCGGTGCAGGATAGGGCATACACGTTATACTCATTCATATTTATTACAAGGTGAGCAATTTCCAGAATGTATACCCTGCTTTGCACCGTTAACGGTCAAACACATATTATTGGAATGTGTAGACTTTGATCCTATGCGTCAAAGGTACTACAATGTTAATACTATGAAAGAGTTATTTGATACTGTAGATTTTAGTCTTGTTTTAGATTTTCTGAAAGAGATCAGACTATATAAATCATTGTAATGTGTTCTTATGACGGGCATTTGTTGATTTACATACATAGTTTATATTACACCTGATCATCTCTTATTTTTTAATAGTTTTATCTTTATATATTTACATTACTTTTAAATTAATACTTCATTTTCATAACTTTTTGCGCACAATATGACATATTTATGTGTCGACGTGCCGTAAAACACCATTCATTCATTCATTCTTGATAATCAGTTCTACACTTGAAAAACATTTAGCTCACATTGAAAAAGTATTTCAACGTTTAAATGATAAATAGGGTCCTATAGAAACCACAATGTCCGAACGCAATGGCATCGTAGGTCCGCACTGTACTGCAAACAAGGACTTGAAACTACAATGAAAGAGACAAAAAACAACAGAAAGAGTGGTGAAGACAGGGTTACCGTCTTGGAACGGTCAGTAGGCAATAAGGCCTACTGGTTAGCTTGAATCGATTTCACATGCGCACAATCCTCGCTATTATCCTGTCTTCAGCGCCCAAATAGACAAGACAGTGTAAACAAAACTACATCCCATCAAAAGGAAATCACTAACAATAAAGTCCACATCCAGAGAAACTAACTAAAGATATACATACAAAATAATAAACATCTCAGGATGTATCCAGAATCGTACTGAACAACCATAGTAGTTGCATCTAAAGAGAAAACCAATCTAGGGTACGACCAGAAAACCCGAGGGACGAAAGCTCATGCACCCACCTCCCTTAGTTGGGGTTTCAGTAGGTACAATCATAGAGTCCCAAGAGGTAGACCAGTCATCGCACAAGTGAAAAGTGAAGCGTAATGACTGACTGTAGAGGGGTCAATCACTAAAAAAAAAAAGAGTATGATACTGAACCTTTGGAAACATGCAGTGCGCTGTAAAGAAGGCAAAACATATCGGACAAGGAAAGCAGCATTCAAGGACGACAGTCAACCACAAAACACAAAAACAAACACGCAAACAGACAAACGAAAAGACAAAAGTAATAAAAAAATGCAAACGACATCACAAATACAAAAGAGTTGACAATAGGGCTACCGCCTTGGAACGGTCAGTGGCAAAGTAGGCCACTGGGGGTTTAAACCGGTTCCAGGGTGCATCAGACCTCACATTTACCCTACTGTCATCCCATTAAGACAAGACAGTGTAAATAAAGAAATCCCCGCCATGATCTAAACTCTAACCAACAAGGCAGCATCAATAGGCAATATAAGTAAAACACAAATATGCTCGTGTAAATATAATACAAAAAAACAATAGCCTAGAAAGCCACAATGAATGTACTCAATGACTTGGCAAAAGCCAGAGGAGTAAGAGAATACACCATTTAGGGCACGACAAGAAAGAACATGGACAAATATCAAAAGCCACCGTCCCAATGGGCTTTATGTAGGCGTCATCATAGGGTCCACAGCCTGTCCGGTCATCGTACAATTAAAGAGGAAAGCATAGTGGCAAACTGTAAAAGGGTCCACCACCAAGCATGCAGTACGTTGCAAAATGATAGGGTCGTAACCTCTTTTGATAAATTTTTAACAAGTTTAACAAAGATAGTATGAAAGTGATCATGACCAAGAATCTTACGAAGTTTATAAATTACATCACCATAGAAGTCAGGTTGTGATAGTCCTTGTCGCAGAAGAGTCCTTAAATTACATTTATATTTGGAAAGAATATCAGGGTTACGATAATAAAATTTTGCAAAGGTTTTACGAAGTTTATGGTAACAGTAACCCTGATTGAGTAACTTTTTAGTTATACAAAGATTTCGAATATTAAAGTCCTCAACTCGAGTACAAGCTCTAGAAAAACGAATAAGTTGAGACAGATACACCCCATAAGAAGAAGCTCGGGGAACATCCCCATAACAATGTCAAAATTAAAATCATCTCTCTTGTCATAGATTTTGCTAATTATTTTACTATTTTCAATAGAGATCTAAATCAAGAAAAGAAGCGTTATTATCAGATATATTTTCTTTATTAAGCCGAAGTTCTTTAGGATAAATATTATGAACCAAGATACAAGATTTTATTAACCAATTAAGGGCCCTCAAAGGAGCAAGTAATTTAGTACATTGATTGTGCAATGATTGGTAAGTAACAAACAAACAATAACAAAATAAACCAGAGCACATACACTGAGCAGAGTCGCCTACAGTACATAAAAGTATAATCACACCAGTAATTATATATTATTATTTATAATGACTATTAGGGTGAATTGTGTTTTTTAAAACACTGTACTAAGTAAGTACCTAATGCTTTCTGAATGTGTATATTTTCACAAGATAATAGCCAAATAAGTTGATTATTCAAATCAAGGCTGGAAAAATTATAGAATTACTGGTACAATGTTCACACAATGTATGTTCCACCGGAGTATTAGTTTACCTTCCAGTTTCAATTTTAAGTCTATGGGAACTTAGACGAAATGTAGCAATGGCATTACGTTTTTCAAAATTATCAATACTACACAGGTACTCTTCTAATCGGAAATCATGTTTAAAAGTGAAGTAAGTTCTCAATTTTCCATGAAGGAGCTTAGTTTTGTCTTTGTCCCATAACAGCAAAGTTGGTGGTTTTCTTATGTACCCCTAAAATATATTTGCAGTATCTAATATAGTATATGTAATTTTTCAAATTCAAACTTATGAGACAGTTTAGTAAAGTCACAAGGATTACAATTCCTTTTTCCAAAAGATCCCCAGCACTCACTACCATATAGTAAAATTGGCTTGATTGTATGGTCAAACACGTGCACACTTGTGGATATACCCGGATGCATGGAGTTAAAATATTTCTTTAACATAAAAAGGGCTTTCAAACCTTTCTTATACAAGTCACTTCGAGCGCGTGAAAAACAACCAGATGCACAAAATGTAACTTCAAGATAATTATAAGAGGAGACACATTCTAAAGATTGGTTTTGAAGGACATATTTCTATTTTACTAGCCTACCGGCCTTATTAAAGATTAACACTTTAGATTTCAAAATATTAATATTGAGACACCAATCCTGACAAAAGAGATTAAGCTTGTTTAATTTTTCTTGTAACCCAAATGCTGTAGTAGATAAAAGAACAACATCGTCTGCGTACATAAGACAAAATAGCCTAGTGTTGTTAAGAATAGCCGGATCAGTAGTATCAGATAAATAATCTGGCAGGTCATTAATGAAGATTTTGAACAGGTTCGGACTGAGATTATCTCCTTGCCTAACACCTATCTGTGAAACAAAGGAATCCGTTACAGAATTGTTGTCTACCTTTACACATAGAAGATTATTTTGATACATATTTTTAATTACTTCGTAAAGGAGTCCCCCTATCTCCATTTTTAGGAGTTTAATCTTTATGCCCGAGTGTATAACGG